>DWPQ01002368.1:0-10719 GCA_018251795.1 Perichares adela | reverse complement strand
GGAGCGGGTATCGCGTTACATGTGGTCGCGCCACGGTTCATTCAACTTGACATACGTATTTTTATTTATCTCTTAACTACTAACATACATGTAGATACCAAGTCTTGTGTTTCTGTGACGTTTAAGAGTCCTAACTTGTTGGAAGGGACAAAAACTGCGAACGGTATGGATTTGATGACATTTGATTCCAATCAGGGAAGGTTATTTAAAAAAATATATATCTACCGATGGGCCAAACCAATTAAAAACCGACTGTAAGCGAACACGAAATATAGGATGCCAAACAACATGCTGGACTGATGACCTGAAGAAAACGAAGGGTATACGTTTGATTGTGTAGGTTCAGGAGAGGATGGAGGGCGCAAGTTATGGGAGGTGTATGTCCAACAGTGGACTTTAAAGGGCTGATGGATGGATGAAACAAACACAACTGCATGTGGGACAGCTGCAACTTAACGTTATGATCAAATCACTCATCTTGAATTAGCCAAAAGTCCACCACCAGCATTATCACTATCATGTCAGCCTTTGCGCAAGTCACTGCAGAAATTGTATAGGAAGTAATCTAGTTTTGCCCTTCTGCCAAATCAACGATCTGAAACCCAATAACGTTCTTCAGTTAGTCTTAACGGTAACTTATGACCAGATTTGTTCCATATTTTGGACACAAATGAATCACGTTTGATCACAACGGCCGTTACCGTCTAAACTCTCACCCGTCGTAACAGATTACCATAATCTACGCGAGTGCGGTCACAGTTTAATTGCAAACATTATTGACTTGGAATTGCCTCTCACTCATACCATTCACTTTGAGATAGCAGTTTAGAGTAAATGTAAGTCATTAAGCTAAGAATCCATTTTTATACTTTGTGACCATTACTTATTGCACGATTCCATGTTACTTGTACGTATAATATAATATAGACAGTATTATATTCTACGCATTAACAGTATTTTAGCAAAGTGTAACTTGTCGGGTGGTTTAAATTAGACTTCTGGAATCGTTAAGGTTTTTCACAGAGTTACTACCAAATTAGTTGCAGGGAATTCCTTATGAAATAAATTCTATCAAATAAATAGTTCCATGGCAAACAAAACATACCATCTGCATACTTAAAAATAAATACATACTTAAAAGCCTCTCTTAATAATCGACTGATTGACAGCCGCTGCTCAGTTGAATTATTTATAATCTGTTGGCCTAGTTTTTTTATTAACATAAAGAAATCAAACACTGAACTGAATCGATCAAGCATCGCTCACTCAATAAATTATGATAATAACGAAAATAACAAGCGGAACGAAACACCATAAAGCGTAGATACGGAAAAAGTAGGTTCTGTGACTTTTTATGGTCTGCGATTATCTATGTCAACTTTTAAATGGCAAATGTTACCGGTCCTTGCGAAATACATAGTAGCAAATATTCTGAAATGCAGTTGATGTACTGCGGCAAATGTGACATTTTTACATGGAGAGGCAACACGACCGCAAATGACATTCAGTTTTTGTTTGGGTTCGTGAAGCGTGACGGGTAAACACAATTTTAAAGATCGAAAAGTAACATTATGGCCAGGAAAGACTACCAAATACTCTAGAAGTAATGTCTTTTTTAAAGGAATAAGAAAAAAATACATGTGATTTTTTTTTGGTAATATCGTCAATTGGATCCAATCCATAACTTATGATACATCCCATACAAAATCACCTAGTCTAAATTGTTATCACTAATCGTCGGCAGTTGAAACAATTCTTGTTTTCAGTGGGACATATGCTCCATTTGTATATTCTACCGCCTTCACATTATTGAGTGCTTTATGGAACTGTCAAGGCTGATGGTAACGTCACCGTTTCATAATAACACCACTGGCCGAGGATTTAAGTTTCATTCATATTGAAAACATACTGAAAAGAGCTTCCTTCTGACGTTTTCCTGGAGAGCGGCATTTAATTTATTGATCTCCTGTTTCAACATCGGCAATTAACGATAAACATTGAAATTAAACAAAACCTTTTTACTACAACTTGACGAGGAAGTTATAGACCGTGAACCACATAAGTAAATTAGAAGGTTAGTGTGTGCTCCTCGATGCATAGTGATAACGCTTTTGTTCGCTGGCGGGTGATGTAGCGGTGTTCAGTCAGCGTGGCGGTTATCGCCGTGTGAATCTATCGTCGCTACACGCTCCGTCTGGTTTGAGCTGATGAATATTGTAACAGGCCCCGTTAATACCGTCACGTTGGTCGCTGTACTACCTGAACTACCTCAAGTTTGATGACAAACATCAGCAGTCTTCTGCAGAGCACGGGTGTCGTGATCGAAAAGTATTAAAGTTAATACCTGTGATCTATTCAACTACCGACCGCAAAACGATTGAATCGTTAATTGTAAAATAATATTTCTTTTTGTCTTGTTTCAGGTAAATTAATTGTTCTGCACACGACTGCAGTAGGTACCTCCGTTATAAACGACCGAGAATTTTGTTACAACGATTACTTTGAGACAGCAAAGATATTTGTTGCTTTTGTTATTTATTATGATGTTTATGTATGATCACGATTCGGTAAGCAATGACTAGTGGTGACAGATTAGTGGTTTCAAATTCAGCCGATGACTCGTGCGGTTGGGTTGGTAAATCTTGTAAGCGTTAACTTTGTTATACATTTTACACAAACAATTAATTTTGTGCACATTCACTACAATGTAATATTGAACGATTTATTGAAACAAAAGAATAAGAGATAATTGAAGGGGTACGAAAGCCCTAAGTTAATGCAATTACAAGCCATTCAATCCAACTTAACATAATTTTAACGCTCATTTTAAGCAATTTTATCGCTACTGAGTACAAGAACGCATAAACCGTATGCCGTTTACACTGGTTAAACTCGTTACAAATGATGCAGTGCGGAGTGCGCCCGCGCACGCCGACTGCACCCGCCAGCTGACTGCGCTGACGTCACGCGCGGCGCCGGCGCGACCCATTGTTTATTGTTTTATTACCCTTCGTCTATTATCAAACTGTCAAAGGGCTGCCCTTAATATTGGGGTTAGTATACTTCAGTATCTCTGCTAATAATGCTAAAAAGCATCTAAGGGAATGACATATCTAAATGTGCGGTTCTCCGATTTCGAGAGTCAATACGTCCAATTCTCTTAGATTTTTTCAGAAAATCCCTTTGCTTTTTAAAAATACCATGCGACTCATTCGGAGTAGCTGCCGGGTTACGTTTAGTTTTAACCAATTGTTCTTAAACCTTAGCTGCATTCATCGAGTACAGGAGCTGGCTGCGAAAAGATCTATACACAACAACAACACACCGCTGTACGCCTTGCAATCCAAGAGTTTGGTATTCCCGGGGAAGTAGTATAGTCTTCGATTCTTCGTGTTATGGACGTTGTCGGCTAGATGTATATGGAAATAGGTAGATTGCCGAAATACATTAGTAACTCATACAAGTATACAATCAAGCAATAGTTGACCAGTTGATGATGTCACGCGCATAGCGCCGCCGGCGCCTCGTAGCCCCGTCTAGTTGTTTTCTTCCTATCCACCGGTTATTCTTAGGTCCACTTCCTAGTGCTGTCTTAGTGTTAGTGTTATACAGCTATTTCTAATATGTTTTTGATTTTTTGGAATATCGCAATTTCTAGTTTTTAGCGATTGAACTTCTTGCTGCATTGTTTTGATAGGATCGTGATTAGCAATCTTTCGAAAGGTTCCAAAGGATTTTTAATCATATGAGGTTTATTAATTTAAAACATAACGAGATACAGTTTAATCAAGTCTGCAATTTACAGTAAGTTTTATGTTCACGCTGTGATATTGTTAACAGCGCATTGTGTCCAACTTTGTTAGCTCCAACATATGACGTCATGTTCACATGTGGCGCGCCGTCCTTTCCGAATGAGTCTCCCTCCGCCGGCTGGGAGCTTTTGAAGTGCATTTGACTCGTCAAGTTCAAAGGCGCTTTCCCACTGTTGCACTGCGCATGCGCATCACACTCGAGTACTCTGCTTAAGTAGATAAATTAATTTGGTGTTTGGGTTGCTCGGGAGGGTACGGGATCAATAACCGCGTATTTCGATAAATACTATTTATATCAATGCTTTTAGTGAAACATGAGCGGAGTATAAAGTATATTAACGCCATTTTAAAGTCAATGCTGTTTGCTTAAAATTTAAATTGCATAATCATACATTTTAAACATTTTGAAATTCTTATCGTACACACCATTTTCAAAATAGAGGTGCTTAATTATACTAAATATCATTGGTTTTAATTAATTTAAATATTTAATATTTGTTTATGGAGCACAATAATCATTAAAAAAGGAACGACAGTGAAATGAATAAAAAAAATTGACAACACATTACTTAAAAAAACACATATTTCAATGCTTTCTTTGTTTTGGCGTTTTTCTTAAGTTACATGAACTTTCATGCATCTGAGTTATCTAAAAAAAAATTGTTGGCAAGAGAGCATCAGAAAAACCGTTTAAAATATTCATAACTGTGCTCCCAGACCGACAAATTAAATTCAGTATTCATATATTCTAAATAATCAAATTCTTACAGTTATGAAATTTTAGTATGAATTAGAAATAAATGTTCAATTACTGAGGCACATATTTTACTGGCCGTATTCCTGGACAGTCCAGTTTCCGAATACGACGCCGAAGAAAAAAGTGGCGACCTTCATGCAATCTCACAAACAAAACTGACGTATCATCGGCCGAACAGGTTTCGTGTTAAGCACGAAAATAATTGGTGCAGCTGGTGTACAAGAATCAAGTTCGTAATGGCATTTTGATTAAATATATACACTTAAATACAATTTCTCATTAAGTTTTTTTATGTCAATAGCCGATAAGCGAGCAAACTGGCTTAGCTAATGGTAAGTGGTCAGTGTTATCCCTGTATGTACGAAATACTAAACGCATCACAAATGCGTATCGATTTATTAGGAAACGGTAGACCAACTTATTACTGTCTCGCGACTAGAAACCGCTCCCTCAGGACCGGCGATGCATTGGTGAGTCCTCTGATGCACATGTATATAGGCGACGGTGACCAATTAACATCACTTGGCTCGTCTGATTCTCTAGTCAATCCTTAAAATAAAAAAAAACCACGATAGATTTTAGAAGGGGACTCAACCTAAGCATATGAAAAACCCCTACCAACATGAATGAGGCTGAACAATGTAAGAATATTTTTAAGAGAAATTAATAAAAAAAAAACGCATTATGAATGGTTCATAATAGCAGAATGAATGGGTTCATATGGTCGGCAGTGGGCTAGCAATAGTTACCATTGAAATATTCCTAAATCCAATACCAGTATCAATGTTTCAAAATTTATACGAGTGTGAAGTACGTAACGCCTCAATAGTTAAAATGGTCAGTGCGTGGTGACGTTGTCCTTTGCGTTCACATATTCTTTGTGGTATTGATCCAGCCCTGCACCAGGCGCAATGCGTTATACGCAGTGCTGTTTCTAACGTAATATTTTCGTACACCATCGTTGCAAAATTATGAGTACTTATTTTAGAAACTGCGAACTCGTTAGCGAAGACTAACAAAAACTTGGTAGTACAAATTCGCAAAAGTTTAGAAATTGGATACGTTTCGGAAGTACCAACATACGAACAACGATCTGTTCTCGAGTTCGAGCCCACTTTGAGTGAAGTTCACTTGTTCGTTTACACTTTAACGACGGGAGGGCGAGGTAATTTCGCTAAGTATGACCGGGGAGCCTAGACAAATACCCATACTAGCGGATAGCGTTCACGGTATACGACATCTTAAAAATGAACTAATGACATTCGCTGCGGAAAAGTATTATGCCGCCAGTCCTAACATCTTTCCGCATGTCATTACCATATAGGTACTTTTAAGGTGTCGTTTATAGTGAACGCTCATCGATAAGATTTTGTCTAAGCTCTCTCTCAGTTTAATCCTGATGGTACTCCTACATGATGATAAGTTTCTTGGTTTCCTTGGCTTACTACCTTCTTAAATAACCGTAAAATGTTTTACGTGTTTCGATTTCATTGACCTGTAATTAGTAATTAGGTTGACATTGCGTTAGTAATACCTCTAGTGATGCGAATTTCCATATGAGGCGGTGACATGTTACCGTCATATAGCCGGTTTGTTAATTTGTCGGCTATTATTAACATTTTAACTAACATCAAAATTTTGTTTCTACGAATTGTTTACTGCGTCATTGTACTCATTGTTCTTTTAACTCGTCCGTATCCTCCGTTTTCCCAATGTATTCGTAGACAATTTCTTTACTTCCATAACACTCAAGAAAATTAAATTCCGCCGGTGCAGACTTGCAGCGAACCAAGATGAGTCGGAGTCTGGTCTGACGTCTCGCTGGTAACTTATTCGCTTTAAATTGCGAGATTGAGGGGAACACGGAATTCATAATACTGCGATCTAGGGACAAAGAAGACGCATGTAAATTGAAATTGAATAGTTGGAGCGACGGCGGGTGAATTGGTATGAATACAGAGGAAAAGGAATAGCTACAAGTCTAATTGATTTTATTGTTTACTGATGGTGAACTAAAATAAATTTTAGCGAAATGTAAAGACACAAAATACACAACACAATCGTTGTATTTTTACCAAACCTTTATTAAAGACCCAGGAGATTAGATTAGATTATATTACATTAATGGTGATTCATAGTTACAGGTGATCATTACGAGAATTAGTTCAACCAGTACAAGAATTTCCATTACGAAAATTCCAATTAGTGTGACGAGTTATGTGTCATTCATGTACATTACAAAGCTAATAGGAATCAAAGTTGTTACAGCTCGGCTGACGCGGACAGACATTTTGTCGACCCGTTCGTGTGCCCAAATCAGGCGATTTGTAATTGGTTTAAGTTTTCTGATCTTTTTTTACAAAGTGAACTTACACGCTTGTCAGTTACGATAAGCATCTAGTGCATTGTTGACTTCAGCACATAAACATCGGAATCGATCGGATGACTATTTGTAGATGGCCGCATTAGCGTGGATTTATATTACTCCCCAATAAAAATATATGGCACTAATTATATATTTCTGTCGTATACGTAGAGGAAATATTGTAAATAATCAAAGAGGTAAATAATTATCTGCATCGACTGAGAGAGATTTACAATATCGTGAGAGATGTTGGAATTAGAACACTCGAGAGACCAAGCCTTGCTCTTTTCAACGACAACTCAAGAGTCCTAAAGGACAAAACACAATGTGACTCACCTTTGCGTTACAATTCTCACAGGTCTCTTGACCTTTGATATTCGTGTAATCGGGCCCTCGAATAGGTTATTTCGGTAGTACTGCATTGCAGGTTTCGTCACTGCCATACTGTTTAAGGTGTAGTACAGCGTGAGGCAATTATCATAATCGTTGCGTCAGCGTTCGTGTTCATGTTGAGTTTTGGGAAATGAATACCTCGCTCTGAACACTCCCCACCAATAAAAAACATAACGTGTGTATTTAAATTAAAATATTTTTCATAAAAGTCAGTTATTTCAGCAATCACGCAGTAGTGAAATATATTAGAATTAATTAATCTAAACTAGCCAAATCTGATAGTTAGGTAGGTAACATTCTTTTAGCCTGATTTTAATTATTTATCATACAAACGACAGTAACATATTACAGACTTACTCGTGTCCTGCATTTGTAGTGGCAGCAACTCAATCACCAAATACCAACAGCATTTTAAAATTCCACCATTCGTTTCGTAGATGTACCCCGGATAGTCTTCACGGTCAGATTGATTGTATCACTAATTGCACATTGAACGAGGGTACGATTATCAATCGGGCAAGACACTTATGTGATTGTAATGTCTTATTAGTATTAGTTCATATCAACATATTTAATCTACTCAAAGAAAGCTTATTTGTATTTGCTGTTATATACTCGTACGACACTAATGGAAGGTGAAACGTGCAGGCGATGTTAAATAATTGCACTAAATGATGACTCTTGACAAATCATAGGTACCTCCGTCGTGACAAAATCATATTGTTCCGTACAAAGCTTATGTAATAACACCTAACTACTCGGAACGCGTGTCATCAGTGTCATCAGTGATATACCGTCACGCCGATGCGTTCTGCACAATGAATGGCCTCAACTATGCCACAATTTTAAAACTAGAGTTATTGTATGATTCAATTGGGTAAAATCTCATACGGTAATTGTCCTAAAAGCCTTCTTTGCATTTTGTATAGGAAACTGCAATCCGGCAATCCAACGTCACCTTCAATCCATAGAAGGAGAAATCAATAAAATTATGACTTCCCCCAGAATAAATATAACAACTGTACCTAATTTATTTTCAGATTGCCTATTATGCACGAACTGCGTGCATTTATGGGTTTCGAACCGATTTGGTTCTTTTATGTTATACAAAACATATAAAAACAAACTTGTAAATTTTCTCCCAAATCGGAATTGAACGACATTACAATCCAAACCGTATTTTGTTATTTCTTTACCAAACAACTGAATTAAACTGTTTTTAAATTAGGTCTTTAACCTTGCGTTACATTGTATATTCAAGCTGTTAAACCTGATATTTTATGGTGGATGATATGTAGTACTATAAACGTAGTGTTTTGGTAAGAAGCAATTTGTTCTGTTTTTGTCTTCATTCACAACTTAATGTCAGATTATTTCGAAATGATGGGGCGATAAATCTGAAGTAGATTCACTGATGTTTCTGATCACAAAACTGTTCGATTTCCGGTTTATATTTCTTAAGTGCCAGATGTTATTCTCTCACTTTGCCATAGTAATACGTAACGAGAGGCCGCAACACACATGGTTGACTTAATCCGAACGGTACAAATGACAGTTAATGTTTCATGTACGTATTCTATTTTGTTATTAATAAAATTTTCGATGCAAGGTTATTCAAATTATTGCCTTTCTCCTCACATTAAAAATGTTATCGACTTAAAGTGCCAGAAAATTGAAAATATTTAGTTACGATGTCTTTGGTGTCACGGAAATCTATGGGCGGCAGTTACCGCTTCAGGACGCCATCAGGACGCACGTCTACGCGTCTGCTCATTCGTTGCCTATGCAAATAAACAAAAGGTTTTTATTTTATTTTATGTATAGAATACACTTATAATTGTCGTTTTAATAAAAATGTCAACATCAATTTAATTATTGTATGGTAGTTTTTTGTTGTAAATATATATTTTTTGCTATATCGTCCATCGGCTTTGAAGCCGTAAACAGTAAACGATATCCAATTTCTAAATACAAGCACATACTTCTAAAGGATTCCAATTACATTTCCATAGTTGTCAGTGATGACTGATGACGCGAAATATGAATGGAGAATAAATTCTGCAAATATGGAAATTTCTCAAACAAAACAGTGTTGCAGCTCAGCGCTTTGAGCTTGAAACGATTGGTCGTAAGCAGGATATGGTTGCGTTACACTCTGGTCGGAGTCCTCAGTGCGACATGGTTCCACGTAGCCGACTCCACCTGCAGAGTAGAACCGTGTCTAAGTAAAGCGCTTGTTGCAATGGATCGTTCTAGGTTCCATTTTCAGTGTGATTGATGATGCACATTACTTATCGCACGCCATTTGCGGTGACGTAATTAGACATTTGCTTTTTGATTTTAATTTCATAAGTGCACACAGTTTACAGTGTTTATGTGCCGTACTGTAATTGTGATAAGTACCAACTGTTATTTCTGTCTGAAGTCTGTACATAGGAACTTTTGCAAAGCTGGCGCAAGCAAAAATCCGTTTTGCTTTCGCTAAATGTCAACCTGTGATGGTGCAAAGATGGCACTACACCGATTCACATAAGACTTCCGTAGATTGAGATGACCTTATGTTGCCTAAGGTGATTTAATAAGTACGAATCTCAAATGATGCCAGATGTGTTGAGGATTTCTCCCAGTTAAAAATTTTAAGAAATTTATTAATTATTCACTCAAAATGATGAGGTGCAAAGGGCTTCATCCAATTCTAAGGCAACATCAATAGCGCGTGATGCACCTTGCACGTTTAAGAACGCGTTATATTCCGCCTACACCGAGGCAGTCGCAACAGATGACTTTTGCCAGTTACATTACATGCACTCCTGAGAATGGAAGCTGGAGCACGTAGAGGATTTAATTGGACAAATATTTGCACGTTACTAATTTAGTACACGAGGCTTAATTCACCTACTTGTACGCCTTGACGTGAGTTGACGTAACCAGCCAGCATCTGAGTCAATAGCTATCGAATGATAACAGAACTTTGGTTTGCACTTTATTCTCGGAATGAACATGAGGCGCCAGTGTCGATTCATCAGGTCCACTGTTGATATAATTACACTGGGTGATACGTATGTATGTACTATTTTATAGTACCGAGTTTGATATGCTATCAGCGCCACGTAGCAGCATTGAATGAATTAAGTGTCAGTGACCATATTCCGTGTAAGTTCTTTCTCATAGCACTACTAATCTATGATGCGGTCAGCGCCAAAATGGCACGAATGTAATATGCACAAAAATGTAAAAAAATATAGTTATAAAAATATAAATATAGTTGACAACAACAACAACAATTATCTTTATCGTACGAAATCAAAGGTTTACAACATATTATAGGAAACTGAGATACAATTGGCGGCCTTATCACTAATACAGCAATCTCTTCCAGGCAACCATTGCTT
>DWPQ01002367.1:0-10719 GCA_018251795.1 Perichares adela | reverse complement strand
CGTTTCCGAGATCCCATATATATATAAATAAATAAATAAATAAATAAATAAATAAATAAATATACAAGAATTGCTCGTTTAAAGATATAGGATTATAAAGAGGAAAGATTTGATTGTTTGTTTGTATTGAATAGGCTCCGAAACCACTAGACTGATTTGGAAAATTCGTTTACCATTAGAAGCCGATATTATCCTTCATGAACATAGGCTAGTTTTATTGCAAAAATGTTTCACGTTTAAGGTCAGCTAGTATATTAATGTATAAAACATATTATGTTTTATACTATATCTGCGGCAGCAGTGATAGCCTAGTAGTTTAAACTTTGAACTCGTGTATAAGAGGGCGTGCGTTTGAGTCCTGCGCAGTAATGTACACAAAGGTGTGTGTTATGTTCTCATGGCATATTTATGAATCAGTATTTTTATTTGTGAGTTATTTGGCTGTACAAATATCATCAAGTTTGATGCAATCGCAACTTCTAACTACGTAATATGAAATAACTAGAACACAATTTATTATTTACCCAAGAATATTTATATCAGAAATAGGTAACCTAAAACGGTGATTACCGACTTAAATTTTATTATAAGTGATATAAAAAATAATTAATATTTTATCAAAAGATATAATTTCAGAAGACTAATAGAATCAATGTATCACATTCGTACCTACCAATGTATGTAAACATACGATTTTTATGTAGGTATACGTGACTCGGATAACTCCTACATTTTATCAAAAGTTACGAATCCCTCATAAAAATGTTCACAGTCATGTTTCAAATACATGAACGCACTAACATTTCAATAAAGTGCAACATTTCCGAACTATATAACTCGTATAGGGCTACCGGCAAACTATTTCAAATGCCAAAATTCCGGCCTGAAATTTTCATACATTTGGCAAAAGTCGAGCAATAATATTGACGGTTTAACACATGAGCTTTTGGCGCACTCAATAACTCATTGGCGAAATGTAACGGCCGTCGAGGGGTAGAGTGGGCGCGGTGAGACTCGTGTCACGTGCCAGTAATGAGTTCCACACACCCCCGCCCTCCCCGTCACGCTAGTATGGAATTTCACACATATCTCGCACTTCTGATTATTCTGATTTATTACGTCATATTTTTCATTGCGCATTTTTTTGTTTCGGCAAACTGTTGTGTCGCTTTTTGGTTGTAAATGTTTGACTATTCGTACTCGCATGAACTACAATTATCAGAAGCCTTTAATAAATACTTTTAATAATAGTGTCGAATAATTACATATATTTGTACGTATTTTATACATTCATAATATGTAATCGATAATCTCTCAACGACATCCTCTCTCCAACCCCCAGGGTTAGGTGGTAGAGAATGCCGTTAAGCCGACCTATTATACCCCGTTTTGTATTAAGATTTGTACAATCGATATTAAATAAATAGAATACCTATAATTATTACAAGGTAACCTGGCGGCCTTCATATGTTTACGGGATAAATCTAACATGATTTCTCCTTAGTTAGGTTATGGTTAAGTGAGATTTTTACCTCTTAAAACCTCTTCTGTATCCATAATTCTTGGTCTGCCAAACGTCGGTAATACGTTTGGTATAAAGGACGTCTATGGACAACGGTGACTTACCATTAGGTGGCCCGTATGCTCGTTTGTCGACCAATTAAAAAATGGTAGAATACAAGCTATTAATTCTAACTCACATCATGAGATGATACCCGAGCTTAGTGGAAGTACATTGTCATGAAAATACCTAAGATGTGTAAATATCCGTAAATCCATTATCCTGGGCACTTATGTTTAATAAGCATAAAGTAATAGTAAAGAACATTGTACAATTTTAATATTACACTGGACCTGCTAATTTCCGTTATTGTAATCCAAATGTTACTTCCTGTATGTAACAAAGCGTTACGTTGGTAACACAAAATCCGACGTATTTTTATTCGATTGTAACAAAATGCATTAACCGGATTTACCTTCTTTTTTACTCAATACTTATTGCCTCAGGTTAAATGGCTATGCATAGAGTACGGCTCTACTAGACATGGCTTTTTTTTATACAAGAACTGAGAAACGATTTTACCGGCCATTTGATAGCCGTCGCACATAAACGTCCGTGACACCAAAGGAATCGCCGATAAGTTTCCGGATGACAAAAAGTGTAAAACCTGATCATTACTCAATTTTCGAAGTGAAACTTCTTTACGCACGCATGAGTAAGCTGGTGAATGTGTAACGAAAACTGTGATCGGGCGAGATGAAACGGATGTTAAAAGGGAGATATAACTTAGTGAAGATAGAAAGAGAGATATTTACGCTTCGTATATTATTATTTATATTATTATTATTTACGAATAATTATCCTTCAATATTAATATGGTATTAATAACTAACTGTGCTCGCGGACTTGCCCGCGTGCAAATGAATGCGTCGTAGATTCGAATCCTGCGGAATTTCTAATATAAAAAGTAACCTAAGTTACTCCTTATTACATCAGCTATGTTCCAGTGTAAGTTCTGTCAAAATCGGTTGAACCGTTTGAGAGTTTACCCGAAACAAACATGCAAAACAAAATATTTAAAAACCTTTTTTTCATTATTGTTATCCGTGTATACATACATGCATTTAGTTATTTTATTATTACAAATAGACAGTCCAATTTTATTTTATTGTATACATGTCCTTATTAAGTACTAGTGAACCGCCCTCGCTTCGCTTCGGGACCCGTAGGTATCAGCCGCGTAGGTCCCCCTCCCGTAGGAATCTCAGAATAAAAAGTAGCCTATGTGTTATTTTGGATCATAAGCTATAATACTGCCAAGTTTCATCAAAATGCGTCAAGTAGTTTTTTCGTGAAAGAGTAACAAACATACATACATCCTCACAAACTTTCGCATTTATAATATTAGTAGGATTTATTACTTAACGCGGTAAGCCCTCTCGTAGTTAAACATACCTATCAAACATTTCCTTCTATTGTTACATGAAAATTTAATTGCAACGAATTGTAATTTTCAAATCAAATGTTACACGTGTTTCGGTCAAGTACTTTTACATACCCCGTTACTAGTCGGTAAACGAAACATTGAAATATTTAGGAAAATGGCAATAATACAAGTGGTAATTTATAAAGTTATTGCTTATTGCTGCACTAGTTCTGCCGTTAAAATGTTTACACAGCTATTGTACGTCCCCATTTACATTACAAATATTATGTTTTAATTTTTTAACGAGGAAAAATAAGTCGCGATAATGACGACTAACTGTGCTGAAATGCCAATAATACCTACTTCAGTACTGTGCCAGAATTTTGTACTCCTAACTAACGTGACACAGTGAAAACAAAGTAACCCAATTAAAAATATTAAACACTGTTAAACATCTGTGTATATCAGTTGATCAAAACTAAACGGTTCTCAACCCTTTCAAGTTAACTTACGTAAAGAGTGTTTTATTTCCAAAAGTAATGTTACAATTAAGTTAACACGATTCCCAAATTTTCCGAAAACCATAAATTTTGGGTGAAGTCAAATTCGTTTTAAGTCACACTGTTTAAAATAATAATATTGTGTTTTATCATTCATACATACGTAACAACCCATAACTGTCCCACTGCTGGGCTTGGTTCTCATCTAACACAGACCTTGTGTTTTATCATTAGTGCATTAACTACCATAATCAAAATCTAACACTTGGCAAGCTTTTAGGAACGCCATCAAAAATAATTATTTTTATTATTAAAAACGTTTTGTACCTAATAAGTATTGACTTAACTGCAGCTAATATTACAAAGCGACATTACTTCTCATGAATTCCGTTATTTTTGACGTTTCAATTTCTCTCTGTGGGCGTAGAAAGGCACACATCTACTTTCTTATGTTATTACTTTATTATCAATGTTTTTGATAGTGTAAAAGGTATGTCGATATCTAACCCGATAATAATGATAATTTCCGTTTATTTTTCTGAATCACATAGTCCGCCATCTTATTTATTATTGAAATCATAATTGACATGTCTTACTTCGCCATTCCAGTAAACCACAGACTAGAAATAAACTTATAGTAATATTACTTTATAGTATGTACACAATTTTTTTTATTTACCACATAATTATACGTTACAATAAATGTAAAATAATTACTTTATACCAAAAAAATATTATTTAAATCGATCCTTAGCGAAGTTCTAAAATAGACTTAAAACTTCAATACACAATATTAATACGTGCATATATTGTCGTTATAAATAGGTATAGACCCGGATAACACGACTGTCAATTGTAGTAAAAACATTTTACCTTATCTGTGACGAAGTGCAAAAATACATAAAAAGATATTAATTGGCATAGAGATGAACGCGCGTTTCACAACGACACCGGTGCACTTTCATCACTGTGTCGTGTTGCGACTATGCACCTTAGTGATGTTCTACTAAATTATATCGATATAAAATTACGAATTTATTTTAAAACAATAATATTTAAATAAAAGTCAGTGAAAGCGTCATGGTTTGAACGGTGACCTGCCATAAAGGGCATTCATTCGAACTTGCACGCACCAATAATTTTCTAGTTAAGTGCGTCTTAGACATTTATTATCACTGCTTCGGTGAATTAAAACATCGCGATGAAAACTAGATAGCTGTCAGTTCTCCGTAATGTTCTAAAAGGTTCACATGGTGAACAAGGGAATCCAATGACGGTGCTGAATAGCGCTATCCCCTTCTATTGGCGGTGTAAGAACTATGTACCTGTCAAGTTAGTAAGGCGTTACTTGTGGTTCTTTATGAGTAAGTATTTTGTACATTAATCGTGGAATGTTTTTGCACTCTCTGTTGTAGATGGGAAGAGATGAGCGAGTAAATAAGGAATTATTTATACAGAAACATTTTTTTCGCCGTTTATGCTCCGATGATAAAGCACCTTTTCGAAACAGTAGTAGAAGCAAAATTTGACGTGGAAAAGACTAACTGACTGAATACCTATGTGATTGAATGATTTTAAATTTGCATGTAATGAGGTATATATATCGGTATTGTGCACACAACATCACTATTAACACGAGTTCGAACAACCGGTCAACGTACTGCAGTCTGTACATCGGTCCACAAACCTTGAGAAAACGATAATATCTAACATTTTAATCTGTAATGGCGTAAGGGAATTAATCAATTAAAAGAATACACATAAATCCTAATAATAGGTATGTACTATACTGAATTACTGATTCGGTTGATAACTGGAAGTGGTAATGGGCTGACCACAGTAAAAATCGATAACCGACGAAAGGTCCTCGACAAGTCACGTCATCACCCCACCACGTCTTCGTGGGAGTATAGGAATACCACCGTCAAGGTGGACTGATGCCCTAAGGAATACAGCAGGTATACGCAGGATTTAGGCTTAAGGCAGGTTCAGGACCGAAAATAGTGACGCAAGTTAGAAGAGGACTCTAGTCAACAATTTAATACCGAAGACTAATGCATAGATGGGTGCATTAAAGTTATAGCATTTATCTGAAATGTTTTAATTAAAGTTTGTATTCACTCGTAAGTGAAATATACTACTTACAAGACGCGTGACTTCACGCCATTACGGACTGAGCCAAGTGTCCTTCCTCGTATTTGAGTACACTCGGAACTACGGTATACCAGTGCAGATTGGTGAAGAGATTAGTGGCCAACCGGTCTGAACTTACTACGATGGACCAGAGAACCTAGACAATAAATCTTAGCGGTTTGCGTTCACTCTACACGACATCTTAAAATGGTACTTTAATGACATTCGGTGCGGAAAGCTGTTGTGCTGTCACGCTAAAACTCTTTCCACAGCAAATGTCATTTTAATATGTCTTAGCGCGAACGCTAAGCGCTAAGTTTTTTGTATATAGGCTCAGTGCAGATTGGCGAATAGATTAGTGCCAACCGGATAGTCGAAGTGCCATAAAATGGCACCCGAATGCCTTTAAGACGGCTCAACAACAATTACCTCAATGAGCTGAGCTCTGGTTTCCACTCACATTAAGAGATTTTACCGTCGTAATCCTGGCTGGCTAAGTGCGGCTGAGTAAAACTCGCACAGCTTCGAGAACATTATGGAGAACACCAAGGATTCTACCCCGTAACAAGGGGTAATTCACTTTTAATATTCTTATAACTTTGAGAATGCATGCAGAATTCAAATCAAGACCCGTCATTCGGAAAACTATTCAAACCATCTATGAATATCTATTAATTCGTAGGTACTTATTAATTCTTGTTTCCAAATAAGCAAAGTTCGCTAACCTCACTTAATAAACACAGTGGAGTATGACCTTGGACCTGCTTGTGAAACGAGACCTTGAAGCCAGGGGATTGTGATGATAAACATAATGTTACTACAACATAATACATAATTCAATTTTTGTATACTTTTGAGCAATATGACTTTGAACTAGATACGTGAAGGAGAAATATTTTATTATAAGTGTGTTACATGTTAAATATGTAACTTTGTTTTTAATAATTAATGTAAGTATTATTGTTAGTAGCATAATTACAGTAACTCGTTTCTTCAAGGTCAATAACCTTTTCTTTACATAGTATAAAGTCGCTTCCGCCGTCTGTTGCTTGAGATATTTTAAACTATTCATCGGATTATGCAGTTTTCGAAACTAAACGAAAAAAAAACTAAACTAGCCTTTTTACATCCTAAGACCCTTAAGTATCTCTATGTGAAATTTCGTCACAATTGGTTTTTCTTTCAACTTGCAGTCACTTTAAAAACCTTAAACTTTAAACCAACGTTATTTTAATGCTCTATGTTATAAAGCTATTAGAGAATTAAGTCTTTGTGTCATCTCCAATTCTATCGATTTTACATTTTTTTCGATCGTGGTTTTTTTACCTGCCTGATTTCCTTATTTAATTTTCCACCTTCCTTCTACAATCAACCGGCAAATGTTTTAAGTGTTTCGGTCGCATTGTTGATTCATTAATTACCGCTTGGCAATACAACTAAATTAAATTGGAGTATATGTTTGCAATATTAAAATAATTGCTTTTTATATATTACTATATGTATGGATCCACGGCATATATATAAAAATATATATATTTTAAATTTTTATCTGTCTGTTTGTTCCGACTAAGCTCTGGAACGACTAAGCCGATTTAGACGGGACTTTCGCTGGAAGATAGCTGATGTAATAGGGAGTAACTTGGCTACTTTGTGTAATTTCCACGCAGGCACAGCCGCGGGCACAGCTAGTTATTAATATGTGCCACAGCTGGTGTCGGGTCTCCTCTCATATTGAGAATGCTTATGGATAATAGCCACGCTAAAACAGGCGGGGAACTATTTATTTATAAACAAAGCTTAGATTAGGTATAAGAAAAATTTCCAACAATTTATGTACGACCTCGATCTAGTTTTATAATTAGTAAAACGTAGTTATTACGTATTTCATTTAATTAGATATCGGTTTAAAAAACTGGACTAATAGTAGAATAACTGAAATAAACCCGAACTCTAGATTCAAATTAGTTCCCGGCACTCCGTGACAATTATTTAAAACTTAGTTTTCATAACCCCATTTATTGGCCCGGGCCACTGCCCACTACCACATAACGGGTTCCGTATCAAGGTAAGCAACTTAAAGCAGTAATCCTTTCCATTTCTTTATAGAACCGCTATTTGTTGACCTTTAACCTGTTTATGCCATGAGTTTTCAAATTATCTGCAACTGTCGTAGTTCACGGCCGACTATATTGAACGTATGAAAGACGTATGTAGTCAATGTAGTTGTGTCAACATTCAGTGATACCAACATGAATAAATGATCTTCAGTGATACCAACATTTTAAGATTAAATTGTAGGCACGTAGAAAATAAAACACAAAACATTTTATTGCATACCGAGAAAGAAATAAAAATACATAAGCAATTATTGCATGTGTAAAAACATTATCTAAAATAATTAAAGTAGAATAGGTTCATGACTAATTTTATTCGATTATTCAAATTACTTTACTGTACTTAAGTGAACTAGAACGATAATTAATTATTATAGCAATTATGTGGAGTCTACGACACTACGTGTATCGGGCCGACGTCCCGATCTCCTTCCTTGAGACTAGTTTTATAAGCGACCGTACATGTGTTAAATTCACAGCTGCATTCGGACCGCAACACGTGTTCGCACCTGCATTTTGGACTGGAACACGTGTTTGCACATTGTTTTCATATTTTTAAATGCAAATATATAATAAACGCTAACACATGCATTCAGTGTAATGTTTAAACTGAATTCGATAGAAATATATTCGGTGTAATGGGCAAAATGTATATGCAACTCTTGCAAGAAACCTCACAAAGGGTGCTTATAGTTTACTAAGGACGTTCACAGTCTCTTTTTTTCGAAGAGGCTTCACCTCCTCTTCGCTAGTTTAAGTTATTTTCTGGTTGAGCATTCCAAGATCGCCTCGCTGCGTGAAGCTGTAAAGGCCACAAGGGCCAACAACAAATGTCCATCAGAAACAACAACTGTTGCATGACTTGCAAGGGAAGCCAAGACTTCCCGAGACAAATCTTTGGGGCAAAGCCATATGCCTCTATTGCGTGTATATGTCAGTGCGTTCATAAGAAAGTATAGATGCGCCGGTTGGCTTCCGCGAGCACTGGCGTAGAAACCGCGGTATATGGATTATTTGGCTTATAGAGTTGCCGTTTAGTTTAATCACATATTAAGTAACCATTGGTATTTCAAGCTTTAGTTATAGTTAACTGGAAATAATTAGATAATCTTTCAGCCAGGGAGAAAGCTCGCTTAGCCTTTTCTAAACAAAGAAAATATGAACTAATTAATTATTATCAGGTATACCTACTTAAGTATGTGATATCTTTCTGAAAGATAGATAATTGACAGCCCTATGTGTAGCGGTCATTACATTCCACACCAAAAATTAATCCTACGTAGTGAACGTCTTCGTTGGTCTCAAAATTTTTAAGTCGACTGGTTATAGTCTCGGAAGTGTGGTAACAATTAAGGTGCCCTTTTTATAATCATCAAAATTTACACGGACTAAGTCTAGGGCAAAAGATTGTATTTTATGAAAAAAGTTATCTGCTATCAATTTTTTTTTATCTTCAAAATGATGGTACCAACATTAAAAAATACCAACCAATACGGACGTAGGTGTTTATTATTAGATGAAATTTACGATTGCCTCAATGATTGTACATATCTACACTTGATTGCCTGATAACAGGCCTTTGTGTGCAAATTGAAACAAAGAATAGTGACATCATTTGGCAATGTTTTTACAATTTCACATGTTCCAAAATAAAAAACAACGACATTCCTTACTTCGTAATCAATGCCAGACAATTGTGGATCAAATTGAATCTTAAAGTGCTCTTGTTAAAAATGTAATGCAAATTGTCTCAGAAAACAGACCTAGCAAATTTGAGTTTTAAAATATTAATAATAGCTGTGCCCGCGACTTTATCCGCTTCGATTTTTTTATAATTCTAAAATAAAAATCAGCTATCTGTGAAAGTCCCGTCAAAATTTGTCCAGCCGTTCCAGAGATTAGCCGGAACAGACAGACAATTTTATTTTTATGTTATTTTGGTATATGTACCATATACACTAGGTATACATTAACATTTTACAAAATGCATTGTATAAGTGTACACTGTACATACATGAATATGCATTTGGTAAAAAGCGGTGATTTTAATATTACAAACAGACACTCCAATTTTATTTAGTTGTATAGATAATGAGAGTCGAAATTATACTCTTGTATAATGAAATATGCTGTTTACTTGACGGCACTATAACCCTGTTGGTTGTGAATTGTGACTGACCCGACTTGCTGCTAAAGGAGGTCCGGATTTTATACCTGATCTCATACATTATGTCATACATGGTATTTTCTCCGGTCGTATTAGTCTGCGTCTTTGAGGACCAAAATATCACTTACAGACGCCCCAAAAAGGTATACTACTCTTATCTACAAGCTTAAAAAATGATATGACCACCAACAGGAGTGACTCACAAACTGAAAAAAAACTTAGCATTATATAATTCGATTAAATGAGGTTGTGGTTATTATTGGCTATAGGTTATTTGGTTATTGGGTACTGATTAAACTTATGTACAGCTTTGTACTCACGCAAGTTGTCACTTGTCTTTAGGTCTGAAGACGCCGGTGTTTCGTCGTTTCGTCGCAGTCCTCAGAAATAGGATCTAATTATTCACATTACGATACGACCGAGTTTTAATAGGAATTTAAGCCCATTTTCTATTTACTGTTTACAGAATGGCAAGTAATCATGCAAGCCTAAACACTTCCTTCTCCTTTACTACGGAATGCCGCTTAATTAATGTGAAATAAATAAAATATGATTACGTTTAGTTTTTTGTAGTTACCTTGTAATTGTTCTTAACAAATCACTCACAAATCACAATCACAATAAAATTATTTAAAAAGTTTAATTCATTTCGTTGGCCTTTCCGGAAAAATATCACATTTTGGGACAAACTGTTTCACTAAATTAGTGCTGGACGTGACCAAACCGCCGCTAGCTTTGCTAATTGTTGACCTAATCGTTTAGTAAAGGTCGATTTCATTTACAATTCGCGCGCGCGAAGTTTTCGTTTACAGCTGGCTTAAAGACGTACACCCCGCCACGCGTGTAGATTGAAACTAGCATTGTTTTGTATTGGATTA
>DWPQ01002366.1:0-10721 GCA_018251795.1 Perichares adela | reverse complement strand
ATAAGCTCGCCTTTGTACAAACTTTCAACTTGTAATTTATTTATGTATGTGTACAATAAAGTTTTAAACAAATAAATAAAAATAAATGTGTACCTATACGTAACAAATAAATTATCACTTTCTGCGGTGAACGAAAACATCGTTAAGAAACCTGCGTACTGTAATTACACAGCCGTCACATTGTACAATATATTCAATCGTAAATGATTTTGTTTATTAATTGCAAATTATTTACTACAATGATGCGTACTTGAAAAGTCTTTAGTAACGGTCTCAAAGAAGTATAAAGTTCAGTTCACGACATCAATTTGTCCCTTCTGCGTCTAACTATACAAGGGTGACAGTCGGAGTGTATACCCTATGAAACTGCCCATTAAACCACTGACTTAAGGTGTATGGAAAATTAAAAAAATCATAACTTTTAAGTACTACCCTCGCACTTTAGTTCATTCTCGTATTTCAGACTTAGAACCACGTTTCAATGAGCGGACAAAGTCTGAAATACGTATCTCTGCGTGTCCACAGTGTACCACATCTTCAATGCACACAATTACACCGTCACGCTACATCGCGTGACAACTAAATTTATTTCCAACTCTCAGGAATATAATTACTTTGATGTGTTTCATCCTTTGTATAACTATAGAAAAAATAACTATTAGTTATTTTAATTTTATGTTAATATCCACCAAACACGACGGTAAATCGCCATAGTCCATCATAAATGTGAGTAGCATTAATAACATCGCCGACGCGTTCTTGACCATTATGGAAGCAGGGGATCCGCATAATCTTGGCTCATCAACATTGCAACCTTAATACGTCACAACATTTTATAGTTGACCTTACGCTGAATTTTCAAAAGAAGATTTTTTAAAATACCTATTAACAAAAAAATATGTTATAAATAGCTACAGGTCGCTTCCAGTATTTCCAGGCCCCACTCCTCCTTGCGTCGATATCCTCAATGCTGAGGGTCGTGACCCCTTCCACGGATCAATTTGTCCCAGGCCGCTCCACCTATCCCTAACTGTTGTTTTAAAAATTATATCGTCATCTTAAAGCTCTTATAACTGGTTTGAGGTTCATTAATCAAAGACATTTTTGTTTCGCTAACATCGCTCCTGGACTCTTCTACGAGCTTACCGATATAAGCATAAATACTTTTATACAATAAAAAAACCGTGTCTTTACCCAGCAATAAGGATAGTTACACCAGTACGTAATATAGGTAAGTTTAACTACGTTTAAATTCTGCGTAAACCTAGTCGAGTTGTCTGCCTGTCCGTCAGTTTGTGAGTTACATAAATATATCACTTGTAGCTAGGTTACAGAAATTAACAAAAAGTAATGATAGAAAACGTTATACCTACATTTTTAACAACTCGTTCACGTTACTTAATTCATGTATAGTGAATACATCGACACATTTATATTTGCTTTGGGAGGCTGTCACAAGTATTTGAAGCATCTTTCGTATTTTGCTCATTTTAATACCACTTTAATTACTGTCTATATAATAAAATGTATTCTTTTTTCTGTTAGTGATTAAAATAAGAAAAATTAGTTAATTAATTAATCGGTTAAAATTAACAAATATATTCTAATGTATCTATGGTCGACAACCCTATCAAGTCGAGTCCATTAAAAAATGTACGTAATTACTTAAATATTTCTTACCACTACATTTTAATAAGTCATAATATTTAATGACAGCATCATAACAGGCAACAATGATACATTTACCATCTAATGGCTTGTCGTGTACAAAATAATTATGAAAAAGTGCTCAATTAAGTTTATATTTAATAACAAGTGAGGATCTCAAAAGGACATGTAGGTATATCTTGGCACCACCACTTCGTAATGATCTTTGCGAGATGTGTCTATAAGTGAGTTCAAAAGAGCGGTGGCTGTAGTTATTGTAACTCCTTATCACTGGTGAACACGCCATTACCTACTCGGGGACATAATTATAACACTTTTCTCGCGCAGCGTCTAATTTTTCTCTCGAAGGGACTTTTAAGGTCCACTCAGCGTAAGAACCCGAAGGATTGCGGCCCATTTAAAACCCCTGAGGCATTGTAATATGCTCTTGGTAAGTATTGCGATAAATACACGCTCTGCCTGGGGCGATTATAGCGTTGCATTCAACTACTTGCAGAACTATAAACTTAGTACGCTAACCATATTAGATTACTACTCCTTTTACTCAGAGTTACAATTGTAATCAAGCATAATAACCTAATAACGACCCTAAGTGAACTGGTTGTTGGTCATTGTGTGTGTGCAACGACTATTGACACACGCAACAAGATGTAGCGGATTGAAGTCACATCAAGGTCGGTTAGACCATATCCGCGTGGTTTACGGACCGAACACTATGGAACATAACCCTCTTAACGTAACTTATAACGTATGTACCTACTGTTTACGTAACATCTACTAGTATGGTGCACAATAATATCATCATTTGAGTTAAAATAACTGGCTAATATAAATGTCATTGATTAGTTGAATCTTTTCTCAAAACAACGTTAAGATCAAATTAATTAATTTAATCATCAATTCGGCTGCTTCGGCGAAATGCCTATTATCTTGAGAACATTAAGTTGTTGTTGGCTGTTGTCTAGCGGCCTTTACAGCTTCACGCGGATAGAAAGGCGAGTTTGGAATGCGCTTTTTTTTGTATCGAGGGAAAATCTTCCAAAGATGCCCAATCGCTCTTTAAGAGAGACGGTCATTTCTACCGCCCGGGCGCCCCGGCGCGCCCGTCTCCGGGACGGATCGGCCCTCTACCGATCCCGCTCCTTCTTCACCATTATAGTTTCGCAGAAGGAGACCCTCAAGGCCAAACCTTTAACAGCCTTCCAGGAGAAGTATGGAAAGCCTAACCAAAGAACTTAAACTAGCGAAGAGGTAGTGAACCCACTCCGAAACATAGAGGCTGCGAGGATCCTAAGGGGTAAAGTAAAGGCAATACTCACGAGTAAACATAAGGTCCGAGCTCGTCGAGCACCGGCTTGGAGCCGTTGTTGAGGAACTCGTCCGCGTTCGTCACATTGTACACGTACACCCGCACCAGCGGCCGGACGGGCGGTCGCGCCCACCACTCGAACGTCATCGAGCCGGGGCGGAGCACCAGCTCCTGGGAACACGCGTACAGCAAACATTGGATACGTCTTACTAGGTTATATACGCTGGCTATACACTGTACACATCGCATGACACACATGATGGAATTGGTCAAATCAATAAAAATTATATAACATTAGCGGGCTCCCCTATAAGTGCAAGTAAAAAGTAGCCTATGTTCAGCACGGAGAATGTCGGCTTCTAATGGTAAAAGAAATTTCAAATCGGTCCAGTAGTTTCGGACCCTATTCAATACAAATAAATAAACAAATATTTTCCTCTTTATAATATTAGATAGTATAGATACATAATACATAATTGTCCCACAGCTGGGCTCGGGTCTCTCCTCACATTTAGAGGGTTTAAGACCCAACAAGCTCGTCAAATACGGATTGGCCAAATTCACACACCTTCCAGAACATATACATAACTCGCAGGTGGAGTATGGCCTTAATTTTGTCAGTGAGACATTAGACCCGAGCCCAAAGGGACAATAATGAATTGTTATATAGGTATTGAAAAAATAGAAATACGTTCAGGATTCATACCGGCTCCTCCATCATCATTGCTCAGTATACAGTTATTTAGCAAGCTCGAATTAATGTCAATACGGTGTAATGGACCGAATGATGGGAACAACGGTTTTTTTGTTTCATCAATCGTGTCAAGGTTGTCTCGTGTGATGTTTACTCAGACAATCGTTTTCTGTTACCAAATAACAACAAAAATGTTATACGTCATTGAGATGAGTAACGAGGAAAGTCTAAATAAGAAATATATTTTTTTTTTAATTCAAATTAAATAAATAGTTAATTATGATCAAGCAGGTATTAATTATGTATTTATTAAGCACAATGTTTTTGTGCTAACTTGTAAAGTTTTAAACCTGTATTTATTTCCACTTATGAATAACGATTAAATAGATAACATTAAATACTTTATTACTTTAAATAAAACTTAAACTTTGAACGAAGGCAATTACTCGTAATATTTCAAAGTTGCGTGGTACTAAATGTTATGATAGAATTTAAATGAAGGTTGAATATTATACCTAGAGTTACAAAAAACTTCATAATTGCAACGCCGCTGAAATTAGAGACGTAAACAGTTATACAACGAAAAGACATTGAAACACCCGATGGGCGACGAAAACTTAACTATAGCCCCATTATCTAAAATAAAGTCCCGGATTCCTGCAGAAGTTGGAGTTTTATTACAATATGAGGTTCAGTTTAGCGACATCTTGTGGTAATATACAAACTACAATTATATATAACTACTAGCCGACCCCGCAAACGTTGTCTTGCCATATAAAAGATAAAACTAGCACAACTTTTTTATTTATGGACCGAGGGACATGAAACAAACACTTAATATTAACTGAGGCTTACTAAAATATTATATTAGTGAAACCACCTATAAATCGGATAAGCCGATTGTGAGATTAGCGTGCACAAACGCACAAGCAAACAGACAAAAATGTTATCAATCATTGTTTCGAGAGCTATTGCGTTGATAAAGATCTCAATAAGTCTTCTACGTACAGACAGCGACCCGTTTCATCGAGGAGTCAAAGAACAACACTACATAATGACGCGCCAAGTACATTTTTTTTTTAATTTTCGAGCATTTTTTTTCTGGTTTTGTTAATTTTTATATATTTTGACGAATAGTATATTATCAAAGAAATACGGTATATTCACACGATCCGACATATTTCTAGTTCAAATAGACAAGCCATTTTATTGGATAAATTATCTATTTCGAGCGCTACATTAGAGTAACTAAAATTAATAGTTGTTTGGTATACTATTTATTATTTATTTCTTTTAGTAATAAATTTTATCAATCATTGTTTTAACGTGTACTTGTCGCGACATAATAATACATTGAAACTGTTTTTTGTGTGATGTATTTATTATCGTTGTGACTTACATGGTTTATGAATAGCCGCACCCACGTGCCGAAGAATATCGCGCATATGATCCCCGCGAGCAGTAGCACCACAGCAGATGCCAGGACGAACCCTGCAACAACAACACAGACGATAATTAATGATTAACAACAACATCACATCGCAGCGGCTAAATTACATTTTCGTACTCTGTAGGGCACATAAAGTTAACCTTAACGACTGTTATCTGTAGGGTAACGCTATAAGCCCGGTCTCTACTGTTGCGTTATACCAATTTTAATACATTTCAGGAATTAACTTCTTCAACTATTTTGCTAACAAGTTTTACCAATCTACATGTGACTTAACTTTTAACTAAATCTTGAATTGCTTAGATACTTATGTTCATATTATTAACTACCTGCTCGCAGCTTTGTGCGCGTTGAAATCACAGTATCACAAACATTTTCCTGTGTAAATCCCGGACCCGCAAGAATTCTAAGATGAAATACAGCCCATTTGATGCTGCACAACCTCGTCTATTTCCCAGTGAAAGTTTCGTCAAAATCGGTCTAGCCGTTCCGGAGATTAGCCACAACCATAACAGACATATATTGAAAAAAAATTAGGTATATGTACCTATACTTTAATACATAGGTACATATTCATTAAGGAAATAACGGTAGTTTTAATATTCAGAACATACACTTCAATTGTATTAATTTGTATAGATTCTATAGTACCTGGATGACCGAGATTTGCTCGGTATTTTTTTGGTAAATTGTATTTTTTGGAAATCATATTTGGAGCCGTTTCTCAGATTCAGATTACACTTTTAATATACAAGAATTGCTCGTTTGAGGGTACTAAATAGGATAGATAAATCATAATCGTGACGAGATAATCTCGCAAGCAACGTCGTGTCCGACCACTAGCCAAGGATGCAGTTGCGTCACCATCACTTACCATCCGCAAACTCACGCGTAACGCTGTGTAAACACTTTAATGTTTGATAAACAGTATATTATGAGCGCAATTATTTAAACAGTAATGCGATGAATTATTGCTTATTACTGAATTACACGCGTCGTTAAAATTACGTAATTATATTATATTTTATATGTATAAAAGGCGTAGCGCCATGGTGATTAAGGCAATGTGGCAACGTGGATAGAACCTTTTATTGTCAATAATGGACATATTGCAAGACACTAGTGATGCCACGACCAGTGATTGGCCGAGTACCAAATATTCGACGACGCTCTGTCAAAGCGCCCAAGA
This sequence comes from Perichares adela, assembly GCA_018251795.1. NCBI lineage: Eukaryota > Metazoa > Arthropoda > Insecta > Lepidoptera > Hesperiidae > Perichares > Perichares adela. Next base: position 4,411 of record DWPQ01002366.1, on the reverse strand, counting down.
TTTCGTCGCGGCATTAGCAGCAAGATATTAATATGCAGAAGTACTTTGTAAATTCAACCTAGCATGGTGATTCTTAGATCTCATAGACCACGTCACGATGTGTAACGTGTAGCTAGCAAATTAACATTTAAAATATTTTATTAAGTTAAAATATTTTATTACTATAACTTTAACCACAACACACGTAAATTAGTGTGGAGTGTAAGAAGCTTTTTCAAGACAACGCGACGATCGACTGTCACGATATATGAATATGTGTTCAGCTGTAGGCCATTCTTGTCAAAAACCAAGGTAGTTTTATGACCCTGGGACCCGGCTCATAGTTAATCTGCTAGTCAAGCCCCCGGTTCGATTCCCGGTCGAGGTAAATATTTATGTTTTTTTCATGTATAGGGGTGACATCTGAGCAGAGGCCATCTGGCCACCTGAATTTATGTGGACAGTGTCGTCCATGTACGTACCACAGGCATTACTGACACATTGTCAGCCAAGAAGGAATTATTTGTACTAGGTTAGTTGATATTATCGACTCCACTAGGTGGTTGTTACGATATCCACTATTACTCGACTTCAATGTATTTGTGAGCTAGTTAATAGACGGGTACTTCTTTTTAGACCAATGAGAACTCGGTGACACTTCCGACTTTGTACATAGATAGCCAAAGTGACCAAGACGATTTACTCTTTGTACTTGTCTCCCTTGCCAATCATTTACATAGACAAACCCGCAATAATACAAACCGCAACAATTGACTAAAATTTCCGAAAGTAACAAATTATATTTCAAATTAGCTATAATATTAGTGTGCATTGTTGTGTGCACACAATCATGATCTTAATGTATATAATTATATAATAACTTGGTACATGAAGGTACAATATTAATTTCATTGTGTTGCCAAGGCAATACCGTTCGCTGGAAACAATGGTGAGTCAATCAAGTCACGTCGTACAGAAGGTTCACTTGGTACCGCATGCGGTGTACGGGTCCGCTTGTGCCCATACATTAACTAGGACAAGAGATGGACCGTACACATTGTCCAGACTCTGAACTCTATTTAGATGTCTGCTAATGTAGACAGTAGAAATGTTTTACTAACACGAGAGGAAATCGTACCCGTGACAGGTGTGTCAAGAACCAAATAGTCTAACCACTACTAAGTTGGTTCTTTCTTTATTTAAGCATATCTCCGTAAAATAATAAATCTCCTCTAGAAGCTGGTGTTCGCGACTTCATTCGCATAGCTGTTCTCACACAATTATAGAGTTAATAAATATTTCTACATCATTTTTCTTATAAAATGGAAAGATGTTAATTATAAATGATACATTGAACCGCTCCACTAGCAGGTATGCAAAAACATTTCCAGTGAATTCAATATCCATTATTATACAAACAATTGCAAAAATATGAATCAAATATTTTATGAGATACTCGTACGTATCTACGTATTTAATGTTATGCAGTGACGTAGTTACATGGTAGATCACTCAAGCGAACACATTGAAATATAGTTTCCATGGCACAGCGAACACTGTTGTCGAAGGCGGCAAGCTACCAGCACTACCAGGCAATCATAATGTCAGATTAAAGTAAACACCGTAAAATGTATTGCCTGTCGCAGGTCGTACGTGCAATGTGTACATGTTTGCATAACACTCGTGCTGCAATGCGCAGGGTATGAACATTATTAATAACAACATATAATATTATCTACTATACAATTCATTTGCTAGAGAACACCTAGACCTATCTAATTCTCTCGTGAAGCAGGAGGATGTCGTGTACAATTTCAGTGTACATATCTGTATTATGTCCTGTGTCATATAATATTAGCCAACTAACGAATAGACGGCATAGTCAACGCGTTGCCGAGGCCAGAGGCAAGAGTCTCCAATACAGATTCTCCCACAAGAAAATGAACCTCTTCAAACATTTCACGAATGATCCTAAAACGCTGGTGAACCAAATTATGAAACCAGGTAGTTAATAAACCACGAGTGTCGCGGAGTACAATGGGCAGCACAGATTCCAGAAACCTCTTAGACGACGGACCGATCGCCTTAACGTCGCCCGTTGTTTAGGAGAGTAAACAGACGTCAGGTTGGCTTAGACTGATGGATGGATCCCTTTACAACCCAAAAAATGATGACATTGTTCTGCAGGTGCCATAGAACCTCAGACGAATCGCCTGTACGTTTGCTACTGCTAGCTGAGGCAACGTAATCAAATGACAAATACAACGATCCTTCCATATAATTTATTGCAATAGTAATTTTTCGTGTATGTATTCCTTGATCTCTTAAGATAGTCTACAGTGGATATTTGGTTTCAAGAAGGAGTCATGTTTGCAAAACACTGCCGGTCACGTATTTCTGTTTCGTTTCAACGAATCGCTGGTGTTAATGTAATTTGAATGGATGTTATGACCTTATCACTAAACATTGTTGTCCCGGTTGTTTCAGGTCTGTCCAAGTAGGTACGAGGTGTGAACACGGAATTAAGTGTTTCTCACGTCGAGACACGTATTTAGTCACGTTGAACACATGAAAACACATCACAGATAGCAATCCCTATCTAATTGATCACCTATCTCTATATTATTTGTTGGCTACATGGCTACTCTAACAATACGTATAGAGTTATTATGCATTATTTTACATGTAATAATAATTTTAAATATACTTAAGAAATTTTATTGTATCAGTCACTCTCCTAGTTATCTTCGAAACGTTAAACCACAAAACGTATAAACAGGAAAGCCTATATACAATCCTAAGTTATTATATTCGTTAAATATCGTTTCATTATCGAGAAATAGTAATCTTATAAATAGCTAAAACTTAAAATTAAATTCACTTATATTTTTTCTCAAACCCCATCAAAACATAACCACCGTCATTAGTCGTTCAATGTCCCATTCACTATTTATATTGTACAACTATTGTAGGCTTATTTTTTGGTAAATGTTACATCTTCGTTCGTGGTCATTTTCCTGCCATCCGCTCACACGCAATATCAGCATTTGCAAAAGCCGAAGTAATTGTCTGAGTGACGTAATACTTGAAATGTCATCTCAAGAATTATGTCAGTCTACCACGAACATAATGACACACAGTCATTATGCGGAGTTACATAGTAAAACGTTATGAATTCCATAGAAAACTTTTCATAGATTATGAATCGCTCAACGTCTCATAACTGACCCACAGACTTACGAGTTAGTGAATTGGTTGATGAGCAAAAGATTAACGCATTAGCAACCAACGTTGGCTGCCTGGTTAGCGAGTGTTCTTGTAAAACAATCGCGAAATATTTTTTTATGCTATGGTTTCTGTTGAGGATTTCCCGATGTGTTTTACGGATCATAATCCAAAAGAACTATTTAAATGTTAACGTTTGTTACAGTGGTCCGTATAGATAACATTAATTCTCTTGGTTGAATCGAGTATTTTGTGCAATATATAATTGGTACAGGATCTGTAGGTTAACCAATAATTTTCTGATTGAGCAATAAGCTAGAGCTTTTATTAGCACCTACTGCTGTTACGATGTTGTTATTTCAGTTTTGTTTTTAATTTATGAAGTCGTAGCTGTGCCTACAGCGGCTAACTTTGCGGTGAATTATATTATGAAATAAGAAATATTATGTAATATTGATTGCTGCAGTCGGAAAGGTTTTGGGTCTCGGCCGAGGAACACATTTATTTTTCAGCCGTGATGATTGATGATGTTCTAATGTTTGACGAAGCTGCCTGGGACACGGAAAATCCTAATACGGGGTATGGATTAGTCGGCTTTTGTTTTTTTATATAGTTTGATAACGTTTTACCGGTCACTACAATTTCAGTACTTGTAATTTAAGATCGTTGGTCCCACACACATTCCTATTTTGTATGGGCTCCTAAGGCGTGCTCTATGGTTATGTAAAATCCGCAATAAATTAAACTTAAACTGCTTTAAAATCTATCTCCGAGATGTAGATTTCACCGCTGCTAGTGTTTTCCTAGCCGATTTCGACACTAGCACAGATATAGACAATACAATCAAATTTTATACGCAACACTTAATTTCAGTGTGGCGACACGCAGAATCCAACCTCTCGTTTTGTATGCAACCTCGTTAGTTCGTTATTCCTACAATTCTTAGTACAGGTGGAGAACAAATGGGTACGCTGAAAAAAAAGCTTTGAATATAATACAAATTGAACATACCATATTTATATAAGTGTGTGTGGTACTGTGTATGTATATTATGATTATATTTTATATTATTTCAAGTATTTGTGAAGAGTGATGGCACCATGCCAAATAATCTAGTTTGTTCCTATAATATAATACTAGTAGACCACCGAGCTTTGCTCGGGTTTTTTTAATAACTTGTGTTTTGTGGAAATTATATTTGGATTAG
>DWPQ01002365.1:0-10721 GCA_018251795.1 Perichares adela | reverse complement strand
TTGGAATTTACATATTCTGGGGTCGTCATTATGGTCATGAGTGACCAAGAGTTCTGAACCTAGTTCTGGCGCTCTTTACGACTTTTTACCACCTCTAAGAGATGATGAACTGTGATCATAATTAATGAACTGGCCTAATGTCAAGTATACGTGCTAGCCAGAACCAACGTCCTCAACGTCAAATTCGTCAATAAAATCAAAGTTATTTGAATACCGAAAACGCAGTATTTTCACTGCAGGTTCCGGGTTCGATCCTATCAGCACTCCAATTTATTAGCTGCCTGAAGCGGTATGTGAATGTTATCTAATACTAAATATTTAGTTCCTTAAATTGCGAAAAGTATTGAATTTGTTAAAAGATGTCTAAAGCACTCGTATGGACATTTTGTTTTACATATTGCACAGAATTGCATCTGACCAAAACATATTTTTTTACATAATACATACATATATTTATATGTTGGTTCCATAAAACTAGTGGAAAAACAAAATATTGAACGTTCTTAGCAATCGTCTACAGGAATCGACGTGTCTACAAAACGCACCAATCTAACTAACAAAGTACGTTCGAGTACAAAATTCAATATCAGCAGTTGGAAACTGCGCTCGTATATACCGCCCCTATAGCTCCTATAGCTCCTATAGCTCCTATAGCGTCCCTGCACTTACTGAATGGTAGACACGAGTTTGTGGTTTGCGCCGATGTGCGATCGGACACTCGAGTGAAAATGTGTTTATTATTGTAAATTCTATTATTTATTGTTTTCATTCTTTAATTTATTTTGTGTGGTATCCGTATGTCTTTTTCGTTGCTTATTTCTATCGATATAAAAATAACTAATATTTAATTAAAATAATAATTATTTACTTTGTGAAATACTGTTGTGTTGAAACAATTAGTTCATTTCATGGATGTTTTCTGTGCAACTATATTCAATACGATTAGATATCCCTGGTGGCTGCAGTGTGGAGGCTCATTTGCAAATTTTATAACAATATAGCCTCAATATTATTAAAGATATACGTATACTATTTATGTATGTATACATATTTTTCTACTAACATAATGTTTCCTGAACTTAATTAACCCTAACTGGCATATATCTGCGACTAATACATGTCAGCAACCCATGTAATGATTACATTTTAGTTAAACTATACACAGAAATATATATATTCCGTAATTAATTTAACTTACCCGCTGATGAATAACGAATTTTAAAACTTTTCTATTTACTTAAAAACATCTGCAAAATAGAAAACAGATAAACATAAAAAGCTGCAGTGTTACGATGACGTCTATGGAAAAACTGGATCGAATTTGTAGCAACGGTCTGGAACGAAACAATAAACAAAGGTGTGCGCGATGTTTCAATAGACAGGCTCGTTCCAATGATTTGTGTACGCGACAGTACGCTGCTGATTTATCATATTCCCGCGCGACAACAGGATACTCTACTCTTTAAATCTACCAGAATTCTTATTGAAAAAGTTTTGTGAATACTTTTACAGTTTGTAAATAGTTTTACGTATTTACTTGGGTAGTATCTGGTGTTTGATATTTTATATTATTAAACTATGTTGTATATTGTAAAGTACTACACTTAATTTTTTTTATAAAAACTTGCAGGAGAATGTTATGAATCGATGCGTCAAAGTCATAAATCTTATAATGGCAACATCTTAAGATGCTTATTTTATTAGAAACCATTAGTAATAAGCCACACATTAAGCGACGTTGGGCGAGTTAGCTAAAGTCTAAACAAGAAAAAATCAAAACATCATTGTTATTACAAATTTATTTTTAGGCCTTAAATCATTTTTGTTATCATTAGTAATTTATTTAAGAAGCTATTTAGAAATCGGTTAATTTTGTAACCTCTTCTTATAACTAAAATCTAAACTTATTTTAGATCAAAGAATGTGACGAGCGAAGAAAATAAAGGTATAAATATATCATTATCTTTTCCTCCAAAGTACTCGTATAACGTTACCTTTTTATTTTTGACGTGGGTGCTTACGATTATAACAAAGCTGACTGTAACCGTGACTATATGGCGACAGGTGAACGAGATTTTCACAACCTCCTAGTTTGGATTTGGCGTGTCAATTGTAAAGTAAATGCGAGAAATAGATACCGAGCACGAGCGTCTGAGAATGACAGGTGTACCAACGACGACCAATACTTCTGTAAGTTATCTTAACTGTAAAATAGTTTGGACGACTAGACTAGAAGGCCCTAACAATATATTTAAAGTATTGTATTTAATAATATTATACAAAATAACGATTTTTAGATGGAAATATTATTATGGCTACCTGCACTACCTGCTTAGGCAACCAATCCATAGGTATGATAGATGGGATATAAAGAAATGACAATATAACAGGTGCCGAGTAAGACTCATCCAAACGCACCTTATCAATTTTACTAAATAGGTACTTGATTCAACGATTCATCCCAAGTTTGAATAATTGTAAGTAAATTATGTTTTTTTTTTAATATTTGGTTTTTACAAAACACTTTTTGAAAGTCAATTTACGCTATTATTTAATTTAATTTATATTTAATAATATATTTAAATTATATTTAATTTAATCTGTACCTTGAGTAAGCTTTAGTAGAAGAAGCGATGAGAAACTGCCAGGGAGAACATTTTCCTGCTCATTATTCCGAAAACTTCTGCATAGTTGTTACGAAACCTATTCCTTGAAGGAAGAATATACTGTTGATATAATTAAAGGCTTCAAAATCTGCGCGTCATTTGCAGACACTGATGGGATTAGCAAATAAGTAACAAGTCGTGTAGATAAGGACGAGACATCGGAAGCTGCCATGGTGTGTCTTGCACGGCTCTCAGAGGTCTCGGAGCGCTGAGGTTCACTTGGATGTAATAAGAAAATGGAGATGCCTTGTGACATAACTTAAGGCTTTTATAACTGTGAAGATCATTGATACAAACATTAATTTCCGTTACATTCATCAGGGGCATTACATTTTTTATGTTAATCAATTTTAGATTTTACAATGAGTTTTAACAACTATGTGAGTTAATCCCTAAATTAAAAAGTAGAATTTTAACATATATTTATGATCAAATTAACTCCCAATGAAATTTATCGATTGTAGATAAATTAGAATTACTGGAAGAATGTTATTAATTAGAGGCAGCTCTATCTATGTTATACTCAATCAGTATATCTGGTGTTAACCCATGAAGTCAAATTGTAAAATAATGGTAGTGTTTATTGTATCAAGTGGCATTGAAAATGCCTCATCCGCGATTCTCGCTCCTCGCGAAGACAATGAGCACGGGCCCACCGCGTCACTCCTTAAACCTTTTCGCCTTATTTCACTAGCCTTCCTTTTGTTTCGAGGGCACTTCTTTATTTTGTTGTGCGATCTTATTATTTCGCTACCGTTGCCCGCATTACAACGTTCGCTTCGTTTTTGCTCACATTGCCAGAGTTGGCCGAGCTGCGTCCGGAATGAAGTAATACAGCCGTGGACTCTTTGGCATTGTGTATTTGCGTGGCTTTTTGTTTTTCAACGCGACGTCAAGTTTTTGTTCGAACTAGTTCTGCTCTATGTGTATTATGTAACGACGGTGCGATACGATCGAATATCCAATACATGATTATTGCGTTGCAATTATATGTGGTATGGCTGAAATGGAGAATGTTAAGCGTTGATTTGTCATATATTTGCGTGTCCATCTCCTTTGGAGATTTCATCATATTTTAGTGCTTAATTAGTTTGTTTCTTCTTAGTATTAGGTATCATAGATAATTGACTAAATTTTTCCCGATGTGCAATTATGATCAACATCATAATCTATTATTATTTAAATGTTGGGTTACGGTCCCCCCAAACGTTTATAACTGTTCAGACCGTAGTATATATATCGTTCTGGCTAAGTGAGGTTGACATACATTGATACAACTTTTTACGAAATCAAGCAACTCCAGGCCTCCGCAAAATGTTGTCCACCCAAATATTCAAAATGTATGTAAGCGAATATGGAAGGTTGAACTTCAAAATAATGAGTTATTACCTATCTTTGATTCACAAGAATATTATTGAATAGGATCGAGATATGATCAGTTCTAAATATTAATCATAAATAATAAACAGTAAATGTTCCAATTAAATGAAGCAACTTAGCAAGTAAGTACTCGTTTGCAGATTCGATTCGTAATGTTCGCAAGGTGAAACATTCCGATGACCATGTTTTCCGCCAAATAAATATCGAGCAAGATTTTCATTACACAAAAGGCAGGGACAGGAAACAGTGGTGTCTACTTAAGGCTAACTGATATCTCCTTTTAGGGCGTGTGGAGTGTGAACTACGTGTCTTCGGGCTAATTAACTGAAACATGCGCGGGCGCAGCGTAAATCAGACCGAACGTAGCGCCCCCCAGTGCGACACAGAGTTGCTTTTAGTGCGAGATGTCGCTGTAATCTCGGGAATTCCAATTATATTCTGTTAATTAGATCGTTTCGCAGACGATTTGTTGGTTAACAGAACGGGTGCAGGTTCAGACTTCTTTGTTCGAGTATTTATAGAATTGTTGTCTTGATTGGGTAACTGTTTAACTTTATGTCGAAATATATATTTAATTTGTTGTGACTGCTGACTGCACTTATTAAATAATTGTTTTCTTTTCAAAAACAACTATTTTAAGAATTTTTACAGTTGAACCTTCATTCAAGGGGAGATGAGGAAGGTAACTAAGTTACATTTTACTGATATGAATTGGACAAAATATATGCTCTTTTTATTACTCTTAATCTGTGCTTAAGGGATTCTAGAAATATAGAAGTAAATCGGTCCTGTTTATATTTCGTATTAAAATGGTATTATAGTCTATATTATTGAATATTCATATCGCATTTCACTTGGCCAATAACACTCTGGGATGCCTAATGGCAGTGACCACTTATCCACCGTGGTCTGTCAGTTTTTTTGCCAATGTAAGAAGTGGAAATTACCACTTTAAGGCTGAAACTTACGACTGAAGAATAAGGTGTATTTTATTGCTTCTATGGTTGTAGGGCGTTTGTCCTGCCTGGCTTAATAATTGGCTTACCACTTTCCTTCTAGAATCAAGCGTGAAATGTCTCGACTCGTTTGCCAACTGCGTGCCTTGTTGCAATTGGGCGTTAAATATTCTCATTACTTTATACTATTTGATAATAAATTATGACATTAGCACCGACGTCAAGGAATACAACAATTTTAAAAGTAACTCTCATCATACGTTAGTAACAACAATATGTAAACTGGTATAACGAGTTTTTCAAAGTGAAATATTAAAGTTCAGCGCCGACAAAAAAAATGTTCATCGAGTACATCTGCCCTAATGAGTACCTACCGACAGGTACAACAATGGACGCACTAGGACGAGATATAAGACCAATAAGAGTACCTTTGTACAATATCGAGGTACGGTACAATATAAATGTAGTAGCTACTTTTATATGACAGTCGATAACGTACAAAAAGTTTCGCAGTCAACTGCGAGCGGGACAATGTCTGCCGTTTTTTAGTGCATCGGACAATCGCTCCCGGGTTAGGAATTTATTGACTCGTACTCAAAATAAACGAGCGAGACCGTGTAGATCTTATACGTGAGAGCTAAAGGTGATTTTAGCTTGCGGCTCGCTCCAATAGAGCCGGGTATGTTGGCTACACGAACCCGTCGCGCCGGTAGCTCAGGATTGATCTTACACATCAGCTGTCTGTCTGTACGTCTGCAGTGTAAAGGTTGATGCTATAAATAGTAGAAGATTCAATGCCGTCCAATAGTTTGGTTACACAGTACCTCATGACGCTAGAACAGGTAAACAGGTCAACATGGACACGTGCGAACGTTTGACTGACACAATTTTTACCATCAAATGTGATACAATACAATATTACCACAAAAGAAAAGTACAGAAATATAACCCAAATAGTATAATATTAAAATAGGCGTAGACAATAGGTGGCGATTTATATGTTTCGATCATAGCGTCCCATAGCCAATGGTGAACGGCTTGCCTGCTCCCTTTATACGTCAGTGATTTATTAATTAAAAGTAATATAAGTGAAAATACTGATTTTTAAATATCTTGTTTATTAATTAAATATTCTTCGATACTTCTACGTGCTTGTAAATTATGGTTATTATTTCACTGTTCTTTTAAATAAATAAATAAACGCTAACACACTCATACCCCCCGCACTAGGTTTCCCTGTGTCGCGGGTGGCATGGACAACACAAATAACACATCAGTAACACCCATGACGCGAGAACAAACATTTATCTGTCGCATAAATATCTGCCCCGGCCGGGAATCGAACCCGGGATCCCTCGCTTCGCAGGCAGGGCACTACCAACTAGGCTCCGGGATCGTCGAATATGTTATTGTATTGTTCTATTGTAATGTTCTATACGCACTTTAATTCATTTAATTATAAGTAATGATAGTCTAATGTGCCTACTATTATTTTTTCAAAAGTTATGTACCTACGTAATTAAAATTAATGATCACTTGCTTTGCCGAAGGAGAACGCACCTAACAAAACCTTCAAATCTGACATTTTCCATGATATTCACAAAGGTGCAGTCTACCAATCAGCAGTTGGTTAATGTGATGGATAATAGCGTCGAGCACTTTCGTTTGGACAGGAGAGCCGAGTCGACATGGTACCCAATTATGGATTGTGATGATAATTATTTATTTATCACTATACCTGATAATGATGCATCAAATGGTTGTAATTCTTATAACATTTTTACAGGCAATTTCAAACAAATTAGACATCGGCACCAAATCATCGTATTGCCATTTTTATAGCAAAATTGAAACAAAGCAGACATCGGCAAAGGTTATCAACCCTAATAAAAATGTTAAGATATAAATGGCGATCCTAATGCTTAATTTATTCTGAATAAGTCATCAAAATTATGAAACGAATATACTGTAACCTCTAAAACCGTTGTTTTCAAGGTTGGAAACGCTTCCGTGAATATTGGTGTTGCTTAAGAGTACGGATTGAGGTGACTATATATCATCAGTTGGACCGTCGTCTATACTAATATTATAAAGAGGAAAGGTTTGATTCATTGTATGTTTGTATTGAATAGGCTCCGAAACTACTGGACCGATTTGAATAATTATTTTACCTTTAGAAGCCGACATTATCCCTGATGAACATAGGCTACTTTTAACCGCGGTAAAATGATTCATTCCTACGGGAAAACGGGTAATAGTTACGAATATATTACACAGAAAAACGACAGGTCACTTGCTATGTGAGAACATCAGGCGTTCGAACAACCGATCGTCGCTACACTTATAAGGTTCACTTGCTATCTTTTACATAGCAATACAACGTTTTCGGGGTCAGCTAGTTTGATATAAAATAACAGCAGGCTCTGTAAATGTAGTGTTGTTTATCACGTCACCCTGTACGCGGTTCGCACGCGAACTAAATGGCATCGGCGGACACTCGCCGCCACATCCTGTCGTACCGGACCAGTCTCAGGCGATACTGTATGTTACTACGAGAATCAAGAATTCAGGTTAATTGGTGAAATAAATGATATGGGGTGCCCGACGGATAAGCGATCTGGTATTAGGGGTAGAGGGAAACAATTTTTTTTTTATTCAAAATTAATTTGCAAAATATCTCTGCATTGAACCGATTGGAAGAGGCAAGGCAATTTCAAGAAAATATTTTTCAATTTACATACGAATTATGATAGGTCAAAATACGTGCATCTTCGAATTCCCAGTCTTTGGGATTGTATTTTACTGGTAGCCGGTCAGTTTTTATCAGAAGTAATTCCAAATCAGTCCACGTGCCCACGTCACTAGGCTACGAGTTAGATAAATAACGGCATGTTGCGAAATTTGCATGCGTTTAGGTACTTTGCTCGTGACACCAAAATCTGTTTTCTGCAAAACTGCACACTCAGACCTTTCAAAACCCGGTGTTCATCTTACAGATCTGTTGTAGCGTAGCATGTAAGGACCAATAAATTTTAATGTGCTCCGTAGTAGGTTTGTAGCCTATATGTCGATTCCAGAAACTGTTTACAGTTAATATAACTTTACACCCATGGAGTTCCTTTTGAATAGAGGTAAATGTGAACATCCGAGGCAGCAATTCGACAAGCCTACTAATAAACGTCTTCGAAAATAGAGTTGGAATAGCTCGGATGGCAGCAAATTGCCGCTCACCGGAGTGTTAAGGGCCGGCACGCCTTCGCCAAAGGTCGAGGGTAATTAAGATCCCTCAAGCAATCAAACTCGACCCGCCTGTGATTGGCTGCATTCGGATCGCGAGATCAAACAAGCCAAAAGGTTCTGTCAAATGGAATATTTTAGGGACCCGTTTGAAGTCCACTTCGAATCTGTTTTTCGATGTTCCTGTTTGTCCTTTCGTTAGATGTAAATACGAGTGATACTTTTGCATTACTTCGATACTAAAATAAGACGGCGGCAAAAGTAACAAAGTAGGTTGCAGCGAAACGTTTTAACGTTGCGGTTTTAATGTCTTTATGAGAATAAATTTCTTTAAACCTATTTATTACTTACCTTGATGAACGAAAACTTAGAGGAAAAATGTGAGTCCCTGAATGTTCTTCGTATTATTATTCAAGTCATAAAAAATCTGCCAAGTAGTCCTTGATTCCTTCTTATTCCTACAGGGTACCCGAGCCTATCGGTGGAAGTCATGTGTCGCGATATTGAAATTATTTCATACGCAACATTTTAACACACCGTAAAACCGTAAACCTATTTCATATAACAACAAAACATCGTAAGATCCGGTATACTTAAGAGGGATTGCGCCATCCCGGGGTCGTCTTGGGGAGGTGTAAACAACCCTTTAAAATAGTGTGCCATTAGGGGTGGAAGGGACCACCCGACTAAATATCTTTTAGTATCTGCAAAACGTCTAATTCAGTGGAGGCTTTGATGTCTCGGCTTCGGGGCAATGGAGTCACGTCGTGGGCATTCGGATTTCGTAGAGAGTGTAGAATGACGATCGAACTAATTGAACGGACTTCTAATTACGTTAAAGTAAATAGAATTTGGAATAACGTCTTCGTCTATGGGTTCATTTGATACGGTTTCAGTTGAGTCGATCACGTTCTTGTATATTGAGATATCGCTATTATGATATCCACTGATACCGTTAGTGGGAATGTGTTTTTTATCATATTTAGTGGTCTCTTTACTGCATGCTGCAAACATTACAATAAAACCATTTAATTTAATATTTCGTCACAACATTTAAATTGATATTTTTGCGTAATTATGCCGGGCGCTTTGATAAAAAAGGTTTAAAAAGATAGTGATTGAATTGATTACGAATTGTATGTTTTCACTTCTACACTTCTTCAGAATTTCCGATGGGTGATATCACAGATGTAACATCCCAATATACTTATGATATTTTAAAATAGGTACAGTAAGTTTATTTCGGCTTCTGTATTGTTCTATACTCTTGTATTGTATTTTTGAACTAGAAAGTGTTTTAGTTATAATTGATTTATAAATACAGGAAACTTGATTCCACCATTATTAAGGCAGGCAGATAAGATATGTATTGCTGTTTGTATCTTGAGGTGGCCTGTCAATGGCCTGGGATTGTTACGTAGTGAAGATATGAGTAAGTAGAGTCGTTTGGTTTATAGGGTTGCGTAAAATGCAAAATAATTGTTGGCTATCATGTGTTTGAGCAGTCATTTATTTTAATTTCTGCTATCAACCTCAAAATTAGCACACACCTTCAAGAACATTATGGAGAACTCTCAGGTGTGCAGATTTCATCGCGATGTTTTCCTTCATCGAAAAGCAAGTGATCATTAATTTGTAATACGCATTTAACCTAAAAAATTGTTGGTGCGCGCCGGATTCGATCGCACGACCTCCCGTTCGGGTGACCAACGTTCAAATCACTGGGCTACGACTGGTTTTTTTTTAGTTTTTTATTTAATGAATAACAAATAAATTCTGTAAAAACCCCCTGAGTGTGACAGGAGACCCGGAGCCCAGCAGTGGGACAGTTATTGATAAAGTGATTATATACGTAAAAATAAAATTAACGATGACACCTCGCGACGTTAATTCGATAAAAATAATATTTACAATAAACAAACACTGTATTATCTTTTGTCAAAATACAAAATAAAGGTGAGATATACAAGTAGGGCGCCGAGGAAGCCGAGGAATGTGCCGTGTATTGGCATAACACGTCAAACAAGCCCTTAGATGTATGGCTTTCGGATGGTCCGTTCAGACATGTTATAAAGGGTGTCTTCGAGAATTTTGTAGTCCAGTTCCCTAGTGACGTGTGCTGCGCTTGGTTCCTGATCGGAAATATTTTGACGTAACGTAGGTTGATTATTTTGTCCTCCATGGTACGGGTTTAAATCTAAATCTAACAATATTGAATTTTTACGAATAGAACATTACTTTTTTTCAAATTTAACCGCGAGAACATTGAAGGTTTTTAGTTAACTGTCATAAAAAACCGGCCAACTGCTAGTCGGACTCGCACACGGTGGGTTCGGTTTGTTTCTTTCAAGGTGCGGAACCCCAAATACAGACGGAAACTAACACATAAACACCCACTCTTTCTTCTTAGTCGGACACTCTTGTCAGAGTGGTCGTGGTTGCATTGAGGAGGTACACGTAGAGACAGCTGGTGGGTTGGTGG
>DWPQ01002364.1:0-10722 GCA_018251795.1 Perichares adela | reverse complement strand
GTTATTTCAATGTGTAAAAGATAATAATAACTGTACTATTTAACTTGTGTGCAGGAATTTTAAAGTAAACTCGACTCATTAACGCACTCAAACAACTAGTAGCTCGACTGATCTAAATCAGTATATGTGAGGGTAAAGACAATGGAGGGGCGTGCACTTTTAGGATGAAAGATCTCTACCTACCTTTCATAATGTATATAAAGATTTATATAGAAAGCATTTACAGCATTTTTGTTCTTTAGGAATAGGAGATATCTCGTCAAGCAAGTGAACAAGCTTGGGGAGTACCCATGCTCCCATTTTATATTATCGGAACTTGTATGCATGCAATGTACGTTCTTTAACGTCATTCAGACATCAAACGCACAAAACAAAAGACGCATAAATCGAGTATGCGTGTGGGTGTGTCAAACGTATGGTAGTGTGCGTAATGTTGATTTTGATTAATTTTAAAATGTTTTGTATGCAACTTCCCGCTCTACGATATGATCAATGACACGTCAGCGGCTGAATCACGGTGACGATGTTTTCTCGATCGTCCGCATATATATACAAGTTCCGAACACAGAACAATAGGAACTACAGCCGCTCCCCAGGTAGTACCACAAGCCTGGCAGGAGATCTCTCTTTGCCAAAGTTTAGTGCTTAATTAAAGTAGTACAGCAATAACTTCTGTGCATAGATTTACCTCATAAGGGTATTAGTAGTAATTTATATACAAGCAATTTTCAAAAAATAATCATTATCTCCAATCATCCATTAGCCCTTCAAAGTCCACTGTTGGACATGGCCTCCTTTAATTTGCGCAACTCCGAACGGTCCTGGGTCCTGGGCCTTCTGAATGAATGTACAGATTTGGTTTATTATTAGTATAGATTATTGTCTGCTACTGTTAGGTTAAGCGGCATAGAATAGATAATACAAATTGCTATTACTAACGGTAGAAGGGAAAAAAATGTGATGTGAGGGTCTGCATTCATCCTTTTCTCCAATTCCACCTGTCCTATCCCAGTTCCGTCCTGGTAGTTGGGCTCCGCACCACAAAGTTCAATCGTGACGGTGCTATTGCATGGTGTTAGGATTCTTTATCTACCTGGTTAACCATACCCTCTTCTAGAACCGCCAAATGTATAAAAAGTTCGTCCGCTCGTAAATCGGTTAATAATTAAAACTTTACTAATTAACCACAATATTGTTGACGGCGCCGTTCAAAGAACCATATTAATTTACAAACCACAAAGCAGGAAATGTGGTGTTTGTTCCACGTACGTGACTACAAAGCATATTATTATACTAAATATACACTGACGTATACATTGGTATAAAACCCATTCAGATTTCGATTACAGTTCTAAATAAATATTAGATGTTATTTGACGATTTGACGACGATTATAAGATAAACTGCTATACATAAAATACTAATGAACTAAAAACCAGCTTTCAATGGTCAGAGCCATATTGAAGATAATTTCAGCGTTTTAAAGCGCCTACCAATTACCAACCGTTACCAAGCATGAACATTGCTCATAAGTTATTGTAGGAGCTTCCCTACTATAATTATATTTAAATTTTGTTTGTTCGTTTCTTCGAATGCATATTAATGAATACGAGTTTTTAACTAAAGTTGAAGTTTTATTTTTTAATATAAGCTTACACATATTTTACCTACCCATACATGTAGACTTCGTGCTTAACAAGCAAGTCCGCGAATACAATAAAAAAGGTTTATTCAACAGATACCTTTTGCGAGGTAAAAATTTAACAGCCAGCTATTCAATTCAAATAAATGGGTTTAAAGAAAATGCTAACAAGCTAGAAATGCGGACAGACATTTGAGGTTAAAAATGTAAAATAAGAAATGTAACACTGTACTTTCCTAGACACGTCAATTACTAGCTCTCGCTATCGTATAAGGTATAAAAAACTTGCACTGCTCTTTTTCGAGCAAGGGTAAAAAACGTTGCAACCGTGAATGATTATTTTCGGGATTGAACTGAAAAATACAGAACTCAACTACATTCCAGAAAGGGTTTAGTGCCATAACCTTGTCGTTTGCTGAGCAGGGTGCATTATGTTCAGGTGAATTTCGTCTTATACACCAAAATATACATGGATTAGATATTAATTCTGACCCCTTCACCCCTATTTTATCTCTTATTTCAATCAGTCTTCTACCTAAAGGTTGCCTCCAAGAAATTGCTCCTTTAAGCGATAAGGACGCCTGAGCTAAAAATAGATATAAGTAATTAATACTGTATTGTCATGTTATGTAATTCAGGTAATACTAGACTTCGCTATGTTCTATTTGAGTTAAACAGGAATGTATCTATATATATAAAATTCTCGTGTCACAGTGTTAGTTGCCAAACTCCTCCGAAACGGCTTAACCAATTCTTATGAAATTTTGTACATATAATTGATAGGTCTGAGAGTAGGTTGTAAACTATTTTTTATACCCCTAAGTTATAAGGGGGACACACGCCCTACATTATTTTTTTTATTTTAGGGATAAACTTTTTTTAATATTTTTTTTATGATGTGGTCCCAAAAAATACACACAACCCTCAATTTTTACTTTCCTATCAAGAACCCCTATTTTCTAGGCCAACTTTTATATGGCGAAATAACGTTTGCGGGGTCAGCTAGTATTTTTATATAATGGCTATTTATATATTGAGCACGTAATAACACGAATGAGGGTGCTTCTGCAGATGCTCACTACGTTAAATTGCATTCAGTTTGAATTAATGAGCTACGTTCGTTTAACTAACGCTGTGTTCACATTGCGCTTCTATTTTAACACGTTAACAAATCCCACTGTCATCTATTCGACGTGACTATATTCAAATTTTTAAGTTCACAAAAACATTAATCTTTAAACATTAATCATCTTCATAACCCATAACTATCCCACTTTTGGGATCGGGTCTCTTTTAAATGTGTGGTTACGGCCATTGTATTATACCACTTAGTGCCCGCAATGACAAGTTTCAAATCATTTTATTTATTTCTTGTCACCTCATAAATGAGTGAACAAACGGGCAAACTTAACGCCTAATGGTATTCCCTACCAGTAAGCCCTGGTCGTATGTTTAAGATCGTAACATAGTATACCACATTGGCCTATTGTGGATTGGCAAACTTCGCAAACCTTCGAGTACAAGTGGCGAACTCTCAGGTTAGCAGGTTCTGTCATCTTGTTTTCCAACGCCCAAGCACCTGATAATTAAAGCGTGATATACCAATGAAATTCTTAAGTAGTAATAAAATCGTCGATGCTCGAAATGTGCGCAACGAGCTCGGTAATGGGCGCAGTTTATAGAGCTATGTTTTGTTTGGATCATGATCCGAGACTGACCGCCCCAGTTCTCACGGTCAGCTAGTGTACACGATGATAGCTATGACGTGATCCAAATTGCACAGCTGCGATTGATAAGTAAACCTAAACACATGGAGCTAACCACCGATTTACTATCGTTATTGCTCGATAAATCTACACAATAGTAAAATACTCATTTTATTACATAGGATAAGCAAAATAATATTTACATACTGTACAAATAATATACATTTCTTTGGAAGATAGCTGATGTGATAAGGACTAACTAAGGCTATTTTTGTTTCAGAAATGCCACGGGATTTGGATTTATGCGGGAAAAACTTTGCGACGCATTCATTTTCACGCGGGCAAGCCGCGAACACAACTGATTGATAAATACATACGTTAGTACTGTCCATGGATGTATTTGGCATCAAAAGCATTTGGTATACCGATGAGTTCCCTACCAATGACGAAGTGGAAGACGCGCTTATTACTGCCTCTGACAGGTGCAACCGAAACACGTTAAACATTAGACGTTAGTTCTAGAAGGAGGGTGATAAGCCAAGTAAATCCAGGTAGGCAAAACCCTGTAGAAATTGTCGGATAAAAATATTCCGATTACTGTTTATTAACGTAAGGAATAATATCCCGTATCAAAGTGAGCTCGAGTTACTAGTTATCTATAATACTATAGCAATTTGATCGCTGTTATCAAAGTTAAGTCATTAAAAGTAACTTAACTCGCAAATTATTAAGAAATAACGTTTAACTTTAAACGAGTATGACGCTATGTCTATTTCTATACGCAATCCACCTGATAGAATACATCAAAGAACTTGAGAAACTAATTACTCAGGGATTATATTTTCAACACAAACTAACATTATCTCATTGAACTTTGGATACAGTTACTGAGGCGTTTTGGATCAAGGATTTATTGTGATATTACATTAGGTAAAGTTATGAGAATCAATCCCTAGAGAAATAACAAAGAGACTTTCATTTTCACGTGGCCGGCTTCAATCCAAATTCTAAGTCATGTGTACACTTTACATATTTCATTCCAACTTCTGACATGTCAAAGTTATCTGACAAGACCGCAAAGGGACCGGGTACATAATTACCCACAGATTTGTATAGATAGACTAGCTGACCCCGCCAACGTTGTTTCGCCATATAAAAGATGGTGTAAAAAATAAGGGTTGGTGATAGAAAGGTGAAAATTACGTCCCCCGTATGTACTTTAGTGCAACATCATAAGAAAATATTAAAAATAATTGTCCATATAAAATAAAAAAGTCATGGAAGAAGAAGAAGAAGATAAATAGAATACTCTTTATGGTATACACAAGGAAATAATTGAGATAATATACAACAGACAAAGAACAAAGGGAGTTATTGGTATTCAGCGATCTCTCCAAGGCAGTTTTAGTCAGAAGACGCATTGAGAAGAAATAATATAATTATATTACATACTAATTCATACAAATAGATATATTATGTAGATATATGACACTGAGGCAATAAAGAAGAAGGGAGATACATGAAGATATAATAATTTCACTATTTGTTTTAATGTTGAAACATCGAATTTCGTAACTTCACGGACAGAAGAGACAACAAGGACATATTATTATGCAATAAGTAAGAAGAAGGCATTAAGAAGTACACTTCGTAGTTGAAAAACAGAATATGAAATGATCGAATGAATGGATCAGACACAAATATTCGAACCTTTAAAATGGTAACTTTGAATAGCTACAATTACAATTTACACTCTTGATACTTTATAAATATAACACATTATAAAAACACAATGCGTGGATCGAAAAGAACAAGCGTAAAAATGAAGCCGCCAGTTAGTATAAATGAGGACCTTGTTGATATTTACTGCGGTGACTTGTTAACCTTTAGTAACCAGCGTTGTACAGTAGCAGGCGACCCGCTTTACACCTGGACTACAATACAACAAACTATAGTTATATTTTAGCTTTGTGGCAGCGGCAGGTTTACGGCTTTAGTTATAAATTATTTCAACTACAAACTGTTCCTGCTGGAACCATTTTAATGGCATTGGGGAAATATCGTGTTATACATGATTACATACTGTGTATATCTATACTAATATTACTAAAAGGTTTGTATTGAATACGCTAAGAAACAACAACAATTATTTTTATTGTACACAATACAATACAATAAATATTCTTTATTGCACACCAATTCAAAGATTATAAATACAGTACAGTTAAACTTATCAAAAGTATACAATAGGCGGTCTTGTCGCTAACAGCGAACTCTACCAGACAACCTAAGGGCAGAGGAAACAATAAACACGAAAAAATCAAAGGTTTACAACATATTAAAGGAAACTGAGATACAATTGGCGGCTTTATCACTAATATAGCAATCTCTTCCATGCAACCATTCCTTGGAAATAAAGAAATTTAAAGAAAGAAACAGGATACAGTGCACATAATAGAATTATGAATTGTAGGTAATCAACACATGATTTGAAATATTCTTTTACCGTTAAAAGCTGACATTATCCCTCATGAACATACGCTACTTATTACCGCGAAAAATGCTTCATTCTTACGGGAAAACGGGTAATAGTTACAAATAATGTACATAGAAAAACGATTGATTATACAACGATAAGTGACTTGCTATATGACAACATCAGGCGTTCGAATAACAGATCGTCGCTACACTTATAGGGGACACATGCTATCTTTTAAATAGCAACACAACGTTTAAAGGATCAGCTAGTGTTTTATTTGAATGGTAAAGTCTCCAGCTCCCATGGATGTCCAATACGCTATAGGTATTACCGACGCGATACAGGCTAATAAGAAGGCGGATATTGTATTGTATGTTTTAATATGAAAGAAAAAGAGGATCGTAAATGTATACAAACATCTATATATAAATACGTGAAGGGAAATCTTTCAATCCATTTTAACGAAAATTGCGCGGACGAAGGAGTACTAAATTTAGCACACTTAAAGTTTATGTGTAGGAGAAATGCAGAACGGTAATATTTTTCAATAATAATGTTTTTAAACTACTTTAAAACAATAAATAAAGCATTACACGCACAAAGATACACCCACATGCAAACCCGATTTATGTACGTATACACTTGTAATTATAATATCGTGAGTACGAGTACTATAAGAAATTGCTTATTTTACATAATATTCATAATAATTTGAGTATAGAAGTAATTTCATATTTTGATACTTTAATCTTCAGCACATCGGTATATCACGTAACAGTAAATCTAATATGTCAGAATATAGAGGTTAAAATCATAAGAAAAATATGGTAACCGTAAATATATTGTACTTATTTCATATCAAAAGGAAAGTCTTCATAAATATATTCCAAACATTAATAGGAATAGGTCCCTGTTAATAATTATATGTATGAATAAAATGTTATGTATGTATATGTATTACAGCATTAAAAAATACTTTAGCTAGGATCATAAAGTGTGGGCTTTTTAAATATATTTTGTATTTCTTAGAGCTACGGGTGGTTGTTGTTTATATAAAAGTTTAGCGATAAAAATATAAAACACCTAATGTCAGGTTTAGGCGTTTATAAGCACTCTCAACACAATGAGTCAGACATGACAGATGGTGCAAGCAATCTGATAAATTTCGTGTCTCACGGGAATAAGTTTATTGTGACTACTAGAATAATAATTATGTAACTGGGTCGTAATATCTTCAAACAAATAAACAAGTATATATATCGTGAGTACCCGTATAATACTAATAATGTGTATAGTCCGCGACTATACCAGTTTAAAATCATACGTGAAAAGAAGTACCTACTTATGTTACAGAAAATATTTTCACTTACTTTACCGTCCTTCTTAGAGGTTATATAAATGTAAGTGTAAACTAATTCAAAACAATGATAAAGTAAAATGCAGTTCTCGTAGCGCAATGCCGCTACGACACTACGTCGTAGCCGGTGCCGCGCGCTTGCTACGAAGCCAATTAACTTGAAACTAGGTCGAATTTAATTTGCCGTGTGCGTAGTAATTAATTTTTTCCGCGAAATTATAGAACTAACGTACTAGTGGTACGACGTAACCATAGACGCTAAAGTACATTAAATAAATAAACAAATCAACCAAAAATTACACTCGTACCCAAGGACTAGTTTTTCCTGATGCATGAATCATAAACACATTCGATTTAATTTTAAACTAAAAAGTGTCCTCTTTTATTTATATTTTTATTATATTGTTTATTTATATTTTTTTATCTATCGTACCTTTTAACACAGAAATAACAGTTTAAAATGAAAAAAAAACATTAAATTGTTAATGAAATTTTTCATGGGGTTGTTTACGTTATCCATATGGAGACCAAACATATGTTTTGCTTGCCTGTACAGCATCATGTGGAAACCTCTGAATATATTAAGATGATAATTAGCATATTATTATTATTTATAACGTTTATATAATGATCCGTCTAGAAAACTTCACCTCGCGGAATAAAATTATTTAAACCCAATTAAGATACCATTTAGCCTGGAACTTTTGTTAAGTTACTTATATTAAATAAGTTACTTGATAAATTAAGTTTTAACTGCTTCTTGTACCTATTTCACTAACAGAATGTTTAAATATAAGGAACAAGGAAAAATAAGAATACAATAGAATTTAAATGTAAAGAGCCTTCACCCATTCTTAGTACGCCTTTCCTCAGGCGGAAGTAGTCCATGAGGATTTCCCCAGTAAAAAAAACCCTTAGTACAAGCCAACCTTACATGTACGTGATGTACTATGCACCTTTCTGTATTATCAAGGTAATGGCTAGGTCCCTCGTGTTAGTCGCTTGGATCTTACTTCGTGGATACAAGCGACCCACGTCTCAATAAAAACAGCTCAAAAAAATATCGCTAGCGATCCGTCATACCAACCGATAATATCGTATACTGCATATACATACGTACATAACAACCCATAATTGTCCCACTGCTGGGCTCGGGTTGTCCTCTTACACGGAAAGTAAATAAAAGTTAATAGGTACCAATCGATTGATCCCAAATTCATAGTGGCAGGGTTTTTTACTTATCTGGCTTCTTTACTTTGTGTAGGTACCCTCCTCGAATCAACAGTGAAGTGTTTCGCTTGCAGTGTCAGAGGGAGTGATAACGCTTCATTTTTCTTTCACTTTCTTCTTGGCCGAAAATCCATTTGAGATGCCTTTGACGTCACGGACATTCACGGGCAATGTGACCATATACCTTCAGATGACCGCCTGCTTCGTCGGCTATTCACATAAAAATCATATTTATTTTAGTGCGTGATGAAAATTAATAACAATTGTTTCAGGAGTGGATACTTAATAGTACTTGTATCAGTCTAATCATATTAAGCTACATTCGCCATTGATATAGTTAGCAAATTCCAAGTAGATATGCAATATACGACATTATCAGTTGGTCGGTATGCCGAATTACCAGCGATATTTTTTGATCTGCTTTTATTGAGACGTGGTCGTCACTTAACCTTACTAGATCGACCATTATCGGTTCTTCAACAAGTTACCAATTGACTGGTAATATGTTACTATATAGCCATACGATGGTAAAAATGTCCAGTCAAACAAAGGACTTGTTCTCTTTAGAATTATTTCATTTGTACCTACTGAGAAGTATAACGGTAATATTACTTATATTAAATTCCCACGTGAAAACAAACAGCGCGAACGTGCTCAAACAACAAATATAATGAAACAAGAAGTCGGACGTACTAAAATAAATCTCTTCCTTCGTAACAAAGGCATAGAAACTACAATAACACTTATTGAGATTACGTTAATTAAATGTACTTTATCAAATTAAAACATTGCTTCGAGAACATTACAATGAACTCTCTCACGTATGCAGGTTTCCTCGCGACGTGTAATAAAAGTATCAAAGAGAATTAAAATAATTCCCGAGAGCTGCTGTTACTTCTAAATATTAATATTAAACCAGAAATATTACTTTCATACAAGTAAAACTATCAATGAGTTATTTAAACACGGCAAACGTGAAACGTAAACAATTCGCGCTAAAATAAGAAGGAATCCGAACCTATATTAAGAAGGTAGTTATATTTTATGTAAGCGTTCGCCACGGACATTACCGACTGAGATCTGCGATTGAACCGCATATATATTTTTAGAGTATCCCAAATAAATATCAGATATTTCGCTGGACATGGTATGCAAATACGAAACGATTTCAGACATATTTTAAATGATTTGACGCCCCCGTAGCTTAGTTGGTAGTGACCCTGCCTGCGAAGCGAGGAGTCCCGGGTTCGATTCCCAGCCGGGGCAGATATTGATGTGACAGATAAATGTTTGTTCTCGGGTCATGAGTGTTAGTGATGTGTTATTTGTGTTGTACATGCCACTGATTTTTTCAATTCGTGTCCAGGATAACACCCATGAGTTGTTATCATTAACATAACTCGCTGGCATATAAATATTTGCTTCTAGATACTCGTTAGCAAATATTTATTTCCGGAACTATTATTGCGCAATGTACTAATGTAGTCTCTCTAACGCGTTCATTTACTATAGTGCTATATAATCCACCGACCTTCGGGAACAACTGGAACGCGAAAACAACAGACTATCCAAAATAATATGTTACTGATTGTTGAGAAAATGTAGAGTAAAATATTAAAAAGTTAAACGTAAACTATACACTATTTACGTATAATTAAAAATGTGTTAATACCACAAACATAGATGTAGGTAAATATCTTTGGTTTCTTCCACTTTAATGCAACCTAGCTGACCCACCGACGCAGTGCTGTGGCTGTCGTAATTGTTTTGAATTTTTTTTTCCCATAAAGCCCTTCTCCTGACAATAACGAACACATAAAAGAAGTTAATCCAATGATGTGCAGTCAATTTGTTATTCGAACGCCTGTTGGTTTTGCTATGTAAATTATTTGTAAGCATTACTCGTTTTTCTGTAAGAATGAAGCATTTTTCTGCGGTAAAAAGTAGCCTATATTAATTGTTGGCTTCTAATGGTAAAAGTTTTTACAAATCGGTCCGATAGTTTCGGAGGCTATTCAATACAAACAAACAAACGAATCTTTATAATATTAGTACAAGACGTGATAAGCAGTGATAACCTAGCGGTTGAACGTTGGTCTCCCGAACGGGAGGTTGTGCGATCGATCCCAGCGGCGCGCACCAATATTTTTCTAAATTATGTGCGTATTAGAAATTACTTATCACTTTCTTTTCGGTGAAGGAAAACAACGTGAGGAAACTTACACATCTAAGAGTTCTCCATAATCATCTTGAAGGTGGGTGAAGTCTGCCACCGCACCCTTAGACATCGTGGTGGATTATGGCCTTA
>DWPQ01002363.1:0-10722 GCA_018251795.1 Perichares adela | reverse complement strand
CACTTTAGCACTACAAAATCGTTATTTTATTCATTGTCCATCTCACAGCAAACTTTTCAATTTCATAAACACAAACATTTTTTTTCTCCGATTCAACAATTTGGTAGATACATCTTTTTTCCTTATGATGGCAGTATTAGTATCATGAGAAATAAACATGGTCAATTGTATACATACACTTGACCATGTGAATTTGCTTGGTTTAATTTTATTAAATATTATATTTTTATTTTTAGAAAAAATTCAAAAAGAAGCTAGGAAAAATATAAGACAAGAAGATATTCAACCTGGCAGTAAGTATTTAATACAGGATAACTTAAATTTATTTAAATGAACCTGATACTTATAACTGTATTACTGCATAATACTCAGTGCAATTTTATGTTCATGGGATCGTAGAAATCCATAACTAAAACCCAAAATCCTGTCACAAAAATTTACAATGCTGAGCGTAGCCACTTCTGTTCCATTTTATAACCCTCTGCCAGTTCCTGATAGTGCTGTGCTTGTTTTGGTTTTAATGTTTTACATAAATAACTTTCCATTTCTTACTAGAATCATCTATGAAATATTTTAGTATTTCGGCTGCAGTGTCGACAACCTAATAAGTGAGTTGTGGCTTCTCTGCATTTAGCATTGCAAATGTTTACAAAGTGGCAAATTTTACAATCATCTACTTGTTTCTTGGCTATTGTTATAATTATTGTTGTAGTATAAGTTGTCCTCAAGGGTCAATGGAAGTCCTAAGGATAGTTTATAAGTAGTAAAAGTTATCTGATTTATGTAAGTTCATCCAAACATACAATAATGACATTTTATTGTTCTATTCCAGATATGAAGATATGGACAGATCCATTTGGAAGGAAAAAACCGGATAGTGAATAATTTATTAATGATTACTTTATTATTGTTAATGCTAGTTTCAGAGTATATTAAAACAATTTTGTAAATAAATAAAATAGTTCATAATGTACATGTTCATTAAATTCCATCTAACTGTTATCTTGACAAGCCCCCCATGATCTCCAAAAATTGATTGATTTGCATCATAATAATTTTTTGATCATATAAAAAGCTTGCTTGCGACCGGCATTCGATAGGTATATTAAATGTGGATGGACAGATGAGGGATACAAAACAATGATAGCCTTGTGGTTTGAATGTTGGTCACCCAAATGAGTGGGGGTCATACAACATACAATTGATCCTGGCGACGGGTAACCAATAACTAAGTGACTGGCGGTGACCAATAATTTTCTAAGTTATATGGATAATAGAAATTATCACTTGATTTTCGGTCAAGGAAAACATCAGGAAATCTGCACCAGTGCCTCCAATGTTCTCGAAGGTGTGTGAGCCTGCCAACCTCCAAATTCTAGCTGATAGATGTGGCATGTGTCAAGGTAGTTTTGCAATAAAACAAGGAATTACAAAAAGATTGTTTATTGTGAAAATTGCGTGTAACCTAACGAGTTCACTCCACACCCTGACATTAAAACCGTGGAGCTTCGCACATATTTTTAATTTCAATAAAAAAATAATCCTAAACCTCAATATTTACATGAAATGTGCTCTTCGTTGGCAAAATTTTTAAAAACTTGAATCCAACATTTAGAATTTAAATAAGCCGACCGCAACGCACGACGCAATATATTATGATTTATCATCAATATTCTAAATTTAATGTATAAAAAACTATAATATGCAACTATTAAATATTTACATGGTTATACACATACAACGTTTATTTATTACTTGTGGGGTTGCATGTATTTAATGATAATATTTATAATACACATCGTTACAAAAAACCTTATAAGTAAAACATTTTCTCTCAGTTCAAATATTTTACTATTAATTTTAAAATCAAAATCATAAGACGTAAAAGAACTTAACATGTAATTACAGATATGTACTCAGAATAAGTTTAGATACCAGTTATTTGTTACGACCACAGACTTGCTCAAGTTTACAGATACTATATGTTCCGACCACAGACTAGCTCAAGTAAACACGTAGTAAGGTCTGTCCACAAACTTGGTGAAGTTTGATAATAGTATAGGATCCGACTACAACCTTGAAGTTTAAAGATAGTATAAGGTCCGGAAACTTGCAGACACACTTTAATATTTTTCATAACTTCAAAAATGAGCAAATGCAAACACTGAAAGGCGGAAGCCACAGACAGCCATCGTATGCAAGTTCACAAAACTAATAATAAAAACTGATTTTATATAACAACGATTAAACAATAGCACAAGTTATCATCAACCACGAGGACGCATAACATATTTGCCTATTTTAATGAATTATCTCTATGTATTATCGATATAAAAAATTATAATTATATTTCGAACACGACGCATCACAAACATTTATATATTATTTATTTACATTGCGCGATAAAAACCTCTAGTTACATAAATATCATTAACAAATTAACTCATTAGCGAGTGTAACCTTTTAATTCGTTACAATTATATTAAAACTATTGCAGATGAAATTATTACCGATACTATAAACTACCTTAATCCTTAATATAATAGGCGTAAGCAAAACATTCGAACATTGACATTTTGACAAAAATATGTCAAAAAAGTATCGTTAGATGAAAAGTTATTGACATTTTTGACAGCACTTTTATAACCAAATTGTCGTACGTCATAAATTTAGTATTTGATATTTACGTAACACAACATATATTTAACCCTTTATCAGAAATAAAATGTTTAACTATTACTAATATTGCATACAATCAATATATTTCGAGTAAAAAAACACACAACAAACAAAATTACCTACTTAACATCTATAAATTTTAAGTAGGGAAGGATATGTATTAAGTAGGAAAGAATATA
Organism: Perichares adela; assembly: GCA_018251795.1. Taxonomy (NCBI): domain Eukaryota; kingdom Metazoa; phylum Arthropoda; class Insecta; order Lepidoptera; family Hesperiidae; genus Perichares; species Perichares adela. The sequence continues at coordinate 7,864 of DWPQ01002363.1, read as the reverse complement.
ATATGATTATTATCAATAATAATCATGTTATAATATCAATCAATATTAATTACAGCATAATTATTATTGATATATATAATTTTAAGGAAGGAAACTAAAAATCGATGTAATTAACATAACATAAAACTTCAAAGTATTTTGTAAATATCATAACCACATATTCCTTCACAATTCAACCAGTCATAAGTTTAAAATGCTATTAGTGCCCTTTTTGTCTTTTATATCAGAATACCTAGCTTGTCCTAAAGACTATTTTTCTTCTCAACAAACATTTGTCAGCGTAATACGGGACAACAATACGTGCTATCAAATTATTTTAGAACACAAAAAAGTTGGTCCTTCGAGCAGTCTCACAAGTGAGATTAATTTGTAGTAAAATCCTGCCAATCAAATGAGAAATTGTTAAAAATTACCTAAGGCTGAAATCAACAAAGCGTACTTAGACTTATCTGAAACTAAAGTTTGAAACTAAGACAGTTTTTGTATTTATAAACATTACTTTGCCTCAGCCTTAGTTTAAGCTGAGTGTATCTTGAGTACACAATTTTATTGACTTACTAATATTAATAACAGCACAAAAATAAGGAAAAAAATAAGTCTAAGCCCGGTCTATATATTTCACACTTAGACTATAGGCTGAGTTTATAACCTATACAAAATAAAATAAAAATCAGAGAGTATTTTTTTAAATAACATAGCTAACATATGGTTGTCCCGTACACACAATCCACAGACTTCATAAATTTAACATCTTTTACCCATTTTTATAAACTATTCAGTTAATTTTACCCAATTACTTTAACATATTAAAACATTATTGTTACAGGTGAACTAACTTCATTACCAATTTCACCGACTCTCACCAATATTCACCAATTATTTTTTCGAGCTTTAATTTCCGCATTAGAAAATAATATGGTATTAAAACTGTTATATGTTTGTGTAAATATGTGTGTCAAACATTACACACACAAACCGCGAATCAGAAGCTCTTTCGAAGCGAATTTAAACAAATCATTTGGAATTTTCCAAGGAAATGCCGATCGAAAATCTTCGAAAAATATATTCTTTTTATATACACATATAATCTAATTAACATTAATTTTAGAAAAGCGAATATTGAAACATATTAAGGACTAACGCTGACGTGTGTTGGTCGAAATAAATTAAAACCGGTACAGTCTAACTAAACTAGCCATTTGTGGTTTCCTAAGCGTTCTATATCTAGTATAAAAAGTTACTACATTTTGATTTTGGAACAAATATTGTATATCTTTTTTTCTTTCTTTTTTGTCTATGTCTGTTTCTCTACAGTATCAAACTAGTTTATTATTGATCCTACATGACGACAGGTTCCATACGAAATCAGATTAGGTATATGATTTAAAACTTGAATCATCGTCGAATATACCTAATTATGGGTACTCACAATTACTGGAGAACTTTTAAGTTTGATGAACTCACGGTTAGTTGCGTACATTTGTGTATGGTACGGGTACTCACGGTTAATGATGTACATTTGTGTACGGTACCAGTACTCACGGTTACTGGTGTACATTTGTGTATGGTACGGGTACTCGCGGTTAGTGGTGTACATTTGTGTATGGTACGGGTACTCACGATGTGTGTCAAACCAATTCAAGTTTTTTAAAATCGGAATTCTATATCTATTTCCATTACATAATAACGTTTAGGCAATAATTCCGAACTTGCGAGCTTATAATTTTATAATAGATAAAAAATTAATGCAGGAATTCATCGTCATCTCCAACCTGAAAAGTAAATATATTTATTTGTTTATATCCTAAAGATATTAAGCATGAACAGTAAAAGCTGTTGAGTTATACCGGAGGAACCGGGTTCGAAGCTGCACGAATCATTAATTTAAGTATTACAAATTAATTATCATTTGCTTCAAGTGAAGGAAACCTTCATATTTGGGTTTACACACTCGCTAAGTGCGAATTAGCAGACTTCACATCCATACAATGATTATACTATTGTAAAAATAGAGGTAGCAAATGAGGAGCTCCGTCTGTCTCTATTTTTTTGCGTGTATTAGACAGAGACAGGTATAGGTCAATCATCTTCCCTATAATTGTTGGAAACACATACAGACGCAGGACTATGGTTACCATCTATGTATATCTTTACGTTCACACCACCTTTGAAAACTATTAAATCAAAAAATATATATATATTTGGATGACAATGTCATTCTATACGTTTTGACGTTTCATAATAGAAGAGATGAGTGGAGGTGATATATCGAATTTTTGGATTTTCGCTATTCTATGCATGAATGGTTGAAACGTTAAATTTGAAACGTTAAGTTAAATTCATTTATTACATTAAATTAATTAACAAGTTTAATTTTACAATACATTTGGCGTTTTGAAATATCCTACAAAGTTTATTACAAAACTTTGAACTCGATTTACTCGAAATTATAATTTTACGACATTATCACCTTCATCCATTCACTCCTTCAATTGTTTTATGTGTTTCGTTTTTATATCAAAAGCTGACAAACGAACAACATAATCAGCTGTCACAGATATATAAAATCTGAGACTGAAAATCCTAAAAGATAAAAAAATAAAGATATAAATGTAATTGTGGGTACCTGCAAGAAATATTCAAAGTCGCTCCTGTGACAGTTACCCTCCGCTGAAAACGTGAACTTGTGGAAAGTGCCGTCTTCGCATATCACTGGAAATTAAATATAAAACTTTATATACAAACAACTTTGTAGCTACTCAAATTGAAGGATAAAAAAGAAATTGTTATATTGTACATTATTATTATATTACGTGTATATTATGTTATATAGGTGACGGTGGACCGAGTAAATGATTTTGCGTCACTCAAATAGTGCTCGACGCGTATAAAGAAGTTTTCACTTCAAAAATTGACTGCGTGTAGATTGGCCCTACGTAGCAACGGAGAAAGGGAAGGTAGAGAGACTGGCGTCGTTACGCGTTACGTGACATATCAGTTTACCCTGTCAAAATCAGTCTCCTATAAAGAGTTATCACTTGAAAGTCAAAATGAGTCTCCTATAAAGAGTTATCACTTGAAAGAGTCAATAGTGTCTTACCCACGGCGCTGGTATCGTCGCTGAACGCGCACAGCGCGCGTCGCGGCGCGGCAGCGGGCGCGGCGCACAGCGCGCACACGTGCGAGCGCGCGGGGCCACGCGCACGCGCAGACCACACGTGCAACGTGCCCTTGTCCGACACACAGCACACGAGACTACCCGACAGGTTGAAGCTTATGCTGTTGACAATTTACATTTTATTCAACACAAATGTTAAGAATCAACTTTTGTACCTTGTTTTTATGTTAAGACTAGCTGTGCCTGCGGCTCTGTCCGCTTGGAAATCAGTTTGTCGCAAAAGTTTGTCCCGTGTTAATCCCAATCCCGCGGGAATTCTAAGATAAAAAGTAGCGTAAATTACATCAGCTATCCTCCAGGGTAAATTACATCTTATTACCTCAGCTATCCTCAGCATCAGCATCCTCCAGTGAAAAAGCGGTCCAGTTTCAGAGATTCATCGGAACAAACAGACAGACAGACAGACAAATATTGTAAAAAATATTATTTTGGTATATATACCTTGTATACATACATAGGCATTTTGTAAAAAGCGGTTATTTTAATATTACAAACAGACACCCCAATTTTATATAGATCTATAACAATATACATATCATATTATGTATATGAAAAAAAGGATAAAGAACAATATACAAAACATTTTAACTGTTATTCTACTTAAATCTTGAATTGTAATGAATAAATTAATTACGAATTGTAACAAGGCTACATAATTAAAATTTGAAGTTTTATAAACCGGTTTTATTTGAACAGTAAAATAAATTAAATCTTTAATAAATTACAAACACTTGTCTTTTAATTCATTATTTTGTTTCGAATTTTAAAAATAAATAATTCTGCATCCCTGGTGGGGATCGAACCCACGACCTTTGGATTAGAAGTCCAACGCGCTATCCTCTGCGCCACAGGGACGATGCGAGCTTGGTTGAAAATGCGGTTAACTATCATGTTATTATTAATTACTGTTGTTATATATTAACTAGCTGACCCCGCAGACGTCGTTTTGCCATTTAAATTATTGAAATAAAAAATAGGGGTTGCGGATAGAAGGTTGAAAATTAAAGGTCATTTTTATTTTTTAATGCCACATCACAGAAAATAATGAAAAAAAATGTTCTCTAGAAAAAATAAATCGAGTGGATCACCCTTATCATTTACGGGTATGAAAAACAGTTTACAACCTATTCTCAGATCTAACGTATATCCATATAAAATTTCATAAAAATCGGTCAAGTCATTTCAGAGGAGTATGGCAACTAACACTGTCACACGAGAATTTTATATATATGAATTACGAATATAAATAACAAAATAACATAAAATGGCGTATAACACGGAACTGTCAAAACTGAAGATTTTTATTATGAACTAAGTATTAGTAATAAATCCCCTATACCTCTGTTAAACCACCCGAAATAGGCGGTGATGAAGCCATAGATGGTGAAGCGCACTACCTTAGTAAAAGCCTATTCACTATTATTATTAATACAAACAGACACTACAATTTTATTTAGTTGTATAGATGAATCTGCTGTACCTTTTATACGAAGTGTATAATTTATTAGTAAGACCGTTAGATTTCATAATTATAATGTATAATATTAGCGTTATCTTCATAGTAATAATAATGCTTTTTAATTAACCGACTTTTTGTCGGTTCCAAGTTCATTGAAAGACGCGATGCATACACCATAACATAACGGACAGGTAGTTAGCCTTCGACCGGGGTCAACGACCTCGTTACCATCCGTGTGGTCGTACCGTTAGGATCTAAAGCAGATTTACTCCCAATATAAAATATTAATATAAAATTATATAACTTTATTATTGATATATAACCTTACTGTTATTTTTGACATAGATAAAAGATAGAAAGATTAGATTTGAAAGATTAATGTTTTGAGTGGCTAAAATTGCTAAGCGACATACATATATTCCGATATTGAATTTTTTTGTAAGGAAATCTATCCTTGCACCATCCGGGCACCCAGCTGAGCAATAAAATAAATAAATAAACACACATACCCCCGCACTAGGATTCCCTGTGTTGCGTTTGGCATGGACAACACAAATAACACATCACTAATACCCATGACCCGAGAACAAATATTTATCTGCCACATAAATATCCCGGCTGGGAAACGAACCCGGGATCCCTCGTTTTGCAGGGTCACTGCCAACTAGGCTACGAGTGGTTAAACAATGGACGAAGATATCGCGCTGGTTTGTTTTTTATTATCACATAGCTGAATTATGAGCAAGCCATCTAATGGTAACCGAGTTCCACAAGCCATGGCCGTCCGCGACAAAGGATCAACGACACGTTGCCGGTCATAAAGTAAGCAAATAACCCGATTAGATTGTCCGCTTATTAAACAGATCCATGTTTTACGTATTTCGGTTGCGTATGTGATCGCGTCAGTAAATTATATTAGTGTAGTTTTTTTATTCAAACTCATTTCTTTCAAGTTACGTTGTCTTAGTGGTATTTAGGCAGCCTTTCAATTGTCGTTTAGTACAAATTACTTTTCCATTGACGCTTAGTATTGTTTTTCAAATGTTACTTAGTAAGTACTGCCTTTCTAAGTCTCACTAAGTACACACTGTCTTTTAATTTTTTAATGCGGCTTATTACGATTACCATTTAAATGTCGCTTAGTTAAAAATTGCATGTCTAAAGAAACTTAATACAATTTGCATTTCACATATCGATTAATAGAAATTTCCTTTCAAATGTCGCTTAAAACAAATTGCATTTCAAACATAGATTCATACAAATTGCTTTTCAAATGTCGCTACTAAGCCAGTTTATACTAATAAACTGCCTTTCAAATATCACTTAGTACAAATTGCCTTTCAAATGTCGCTTAGTACAAATTGTTTTCCAAGCGACAACTAGAACCAAACATTGGTACACCCTCACCAGTAGACATCAGCGTAATCAGACCCTCGCCTCAGCTCATGCACCATCTGTTTGCTGCCAGTGTCCCATATACGAATGATGGTGCCGCGCTCGGACGCAGTGGCCAGCTTCGCGCCGTTAGCAGACAGGCTCAGGCACACCAGCTCCGTCTGGTGGCAGCCCACCACCGCCGGCGAGCTGGACTGAGCGCCTTTCACTGCTCGGGATACGTCCTGGAATAACAGTTATTGACGTTGAGTATACTGCTACTATACTATTCGTTATTTAATTCACCTCTTAAAAGAGAAAACAAAGGGTAAACATAATGCCTAAAGGACCATAATGCCTAAGGGACCATAATGCCTAATGCACCAGTCAACCCTGGGTGGATGTGGAAAAGGTTGATGGTAGGTGTAACACAACACAAGATAACTTTTTTAAAAATAATATTACTTTTTTTTATTTATTTAATCTTTATTGACCACAATACAATATTTCGGTCCAAATAACATACAAAAATGCGTTACTTTTACGATGTTAAGGCGTTGTGTCAAACAATTCTCAACATATTATTATAATGTAAACCTGTAGTAATTTTAATCTATTCTATTGTAAAATTCGTCTATGTTCAAACGAATAACTTCCGCCCTACCCCTACCGCCGTGGGTGTGGGTGTGTCTAACTACTAACAACTAAGCGTGTCAATAAAATCTCTCATAAAATTAATTCCTTGCATGTTTTATTGTATACGTTGCATTTATAATATTGTAAGGATGACTGTATAATGAAATCGTTTTATTACCAGCAGCTGCAAAGACCCGCGTCTGTGTGCCAACGCGGCTAACAGCTGGGGAGCGCTGGGGTCCGTGGCGAGAGCGCACAGCGGCCTGGCCGACGCTGGCGTCCGCAGCAAGGCCACGCGGCCCAGCGAGGGCAACGCCAACACCTGGACCGATGACGTCAGCACCACTGCCACTCTGAAACAAAAAATAAAATACGTTTGCGTTTCGGGACGTTTTAGAAGCGATAACTGAAACTTTAAGTTGAACCATTTAATATTGAAATTGTTTACCCCACACCTCAACAGATGGCGCTGTACATAATCCTGAATCACGCTAACGACTGTACGTTGCGCTTCCTATAAGTAGCAGTAAGAATTGACCGTATGCGTCAGAGAAAGGGAAGGCAGACAGTTTGTTACAGACAGAGCGTTACGTTACAAATCTCTTTACCTTCCCATAAAAAGTTATCATTTCAATAATAATCTTAGAAATCTTTAACTAAAGTTGCATGTTACAGTTTCTGTATTTATAATCATTACTTTAACTCAGGCTAAGCTTCAGTCGCGTGTATCTTGAGTGCACAATTTTGGTGACTTGCGAAAATCTTACGCTAATAACCTCACCACAATATTAGTTATCCAAAGCAGAGTCTAAGATAATTCTAAGCGCGGTTTATTGATTTCACCCATAGACTTTGTTTTGTTTTGCAGTATCAACAACTATTTTCGAGCGGTTAGTAGCGTAATATCTTCAACATTTTCGCAAGTCAGCAAAACTGTGCACTCAAAATACACTCAGCTTGAACTTAGGCTGAGTCAAAGTAATGTTTATAACACGAAAAAGATATCCATACTGCAAACCAAAGGTGATAAGTTTAAAGGTCATAAAAGTATTGTGCAAGAAAAAATTGCCTCCTTACTCACCAGATAGTATGTTTACGGTAATGATGACTGTAAAGTTACCAATGTATAGTTGAATGTAACTTCAATGTATATTGTTGTGTTGCGTGTCGGTTGGGATGCAGCATTAAAATCCGGTAGAATAATAACGACTATTTAA
>DWPQ01002362.1:0-10722 GCA_018251795.1 Perichares adela | reverse complement strand
ATGACAGTTCCTGCGGAAAGATGATGTGCTGTCACGCCAAAAACCTTTCCGCAGCGACTGTCATTACCATACATTTTAAAAATAGAGTGAGCGTGAACGGTTACCGCTAAGAATTTTGTCTAGGGGCTATGGAAAGGTCACTGGCTCGCGGACATGATATTTTATTCGTGGCGCATAATTTTAAATCTGGCATATCTTCTAAAGTATTTAATTGATTCATATAATTCAAAGGGCAATGTTTATCTATATTAAACTAAGGAACTCATTTATTTAGATAAGGATTAATACTGAACAGAAGAAAACAACCCTCGAAATAACGTTATATTTTAATTAAAATTTATAACAAAAAAGTAGTCATTGTGAGTCAACCATACGAGATAGACATAATAATATGCCACCGCGGGCTTAATAATATGTATTATTTTTGTAGGTCTACAAATTCTCCAGTACATTACTTTAGTGTATCTCTAGTGGTTTACGCGGCATACGCCAGGTAATTCAAATCAAGGAAAGCTCCCAGCAGGCGAGATTTTTAAACATTATTTGTTTATATTTCAGTCAATTGACATAAAATCATAATGTACTATTGCCAACCATACAACAATATGTTCAGTAGATTTTGACAGGACTTTGTTTTAAAATAAGTAAAGATATAGATAGATATGTACTTACATAATCTAAACTAAATAATATTTCACTGTTGTCCCCGTATTATTCAAACAAAATAAGAATAAAGTAGTTATGCTTTATTAGCTCTCACTGGTAGAAAAGAGTGGGTCACGTCATAATTAAATTAATTACAGTAATCAATGTCACTTTGGTTTTTAAGTTTTGGTAAAGTAAAATAAAAATTTAAGACGCACTGAAAAATAATTGTGCTTTCAAAGTGGGTCGTAGTACATATAAGTTTGATATCCTCCGGGCCATATACCTTAACATCAGCCAAGGCTTTATATAAGAGACTGCTTCGGGAATATTACCAAATTATGCCCACCACAAGTTAATATTATTTAAGTTTCATTCAACTATTATGTTTATATGTGCATAGTATAGTTAACATGTATTTATTGTATGTGTGTACTACACAATATTGGCATCACCATGCGTCATCAATCCCTGATCATACACCCGTCTCTCCACCGCCTGGAACAGACTGGTAGAGCTACTCACACCCAATGAACATAAGGAAATCGACAGAACAATATTTGTGTAATGCAAAATTACAATATTGATAATGCAACTAATATATGCACATCTCAATACATACATATAACAATGTCTTGTAATACAAATTACCTGGCCATATTATTTGAAGAGTTTTCTTAATATCCAAATATAGTATTTTTAGAAGCTCAAGTTCCCATGAAGACAACCTCACAGTTTGAAAAATTTGCGAAATTTGTTCATTAAAAGTTGCACATCGCTGGATGCCATCAACAATGTAATCTGTAAAAAAAAAGGTTTTTACGGTTAACTTTCACTACCGGTCACTGTGCGCGAACCTATCTATGCGTACGATACATTTATTTTTTATGTTTTATGTTAACAGCCCAAAAGGAGCAGACGATCACTTGATGATCAGCGGTTACCGTTGCCCATGGACGTCCGTCATTAGTGACACAAAAGACATCACCGACGCGTTGTAGGCCAATAAATAAGCATATGTATATGTATGAAAAAACTAATTAATATTTGATATATTCATATCAAAAATTATTTGTTACTTTTACCTGTTACTTTATATTATGATTCAGTGAAGGTCGAGCTAACTTATAATGCTATCTAGAATGTTACCTCTAATACGTACGTATTTAGTTTTTATGTGATCGGTAACAAACAAATACAACACATTTACAAAAGACTTTTGGAATATTACTATAATGGATAGCAGTAGGGATTGTGCAGACGGGCTGACGGACCATCTGGCGTGTGTGACAATAAAGGCATCGTCGATGGGTTGCAAGCTAACTACGAAGTGGAAGCTGTAAAACATGCGCCCTTTTTTACTTCGTTCACCGTTATAAATGTTAGGTACCTAACTATTTTTTTCCTCACTAACCTGCCATTCCTTTTTCCTAAAATGTATAATAGCTCTTGAGGTCAATCTGCCACCAACTACAACATTTAAAATATAAAAACTGTATATTTTATCTACGATTTGCTTTAGCGTTAAAAAGACACATTGATTGTATTCTATCTAAATGTACTCTTTGATTGTATTATAATATGTACAAATGTACACTCTTATGTCATTTTTTACATTATTCTATAATCTGTGATTCATAATCATTGGTAAGGAAATTACCGTTACGATTAAAGTTGCCAGTTTAAAGTCGTGACAATTAAAAAAACATTGTAACAATAAAGTTGACTGATTTATAGCAAGTTTGATTATTTTTAATTTATAATTTATTTATACAAAAAACCATGTCGTTGTCATCAAAAAAATATTTCAACGAATTCCAAAAAGTTTAACGTAGATTATGATGTAACTTTATACACTATAATTAGGATATTTTTTAATGTAAAGATTACATGGGATATACTTTGGGACCGTAAGAAGTAAATTTCACCAAAGTGTGTTAAAATAAAGTATACAAACCATGTCTCGGTTCCCCCATATGAACGTTCCACGATGGCTTGCTGCTACGATACACAGAGTAAATATTTACTCTACTCTGTGATGTACCATGTACATAAAATTATCAAATTAATCTTTGTTTTTAAAAACTAGGTATTTGTGCTCTATCATACTGCGGCTCGTGACAGTTTCAGTAACGTTTCGTTACACTCTTGAAAGTTGCTTAAATTCAACCAGTGTTCTACTCTACAAATAAAATAAAACGGAACAAAAATTATGCAGTGTTTTGCGTATCGCCATAGACATATTTAGTGATGGAATGTACGATGGATAGTCGATGTTTTTTTATAATAAAATTGTGCGTACTTCAACTTTATTGTCAAACAGTATATAATTGTAGCTGCTTACCAAAGAGTACATTTAGATCTGCTTACACACAGCTAGCAGAAAGTATTCGGGCATTCCCGCTTTTCTGTTTCAAACGCTCGACAAAACCTTACATATATACTAGGAAATAATAAATACAGCGACTTCCCGCTAACTAGGGCGTTTCCGCTGCAATCTCTCCAAATATTTTTATGTATAACTTTTAGTATATGTCGGAGATCAGTCGACATTTTCATCTAAAAATATGAAAACAATGAGTGAACAGGTGTTCCGGTCCGAATGCAGATGCGAGAACATGTTCCGGGCTGAACGCAGCTGTGAATTTAACACGTGCATGGTCGCATAAAAAAGACGGTAGCCTCCGGAAGGGATCATTCTTGATTCTTGTATTGACGTCGGCTCGATACACATCGTGTCGTAGACTCTTTATAATTGCTTCAATAATTAATTATCATTCTAGTTGACTTGAGTGCAATAATGTGCTTAGTATCTCCGAAATATATATACTTATATTTTTACAAATAAATTATTGATTCCAACAAGCGACGAAGTAATATCTCTTCTCTCCAAACCTCTCTGTGGCGAAGCTCCTATATTATTGGAGACCTACCAGGTAGACCACCTCCAAAAAAATATTATTATCCAAACAACATAACGATTGGTAAGAAAAAAAAATTTACTAGTCTACTTTACTAGCCAAGATTTATTTATATCGACAGGTTTGTACACTTAGTTACACTGCACAACTGAATTACACACTTTTCGTACCCATATTAAAGAGGACTAGATTTATGCTGACAGTATCGTTAGCGACAAAAATGAATTGCGTCACGTCCATCGCTAGTCATGTGGTAATGTTATACAGGCGACTGTCACCCGCAGATTGCTACAGCGCACCTCCACCTAGTATACATTTACATTACATGGTCTTCTCACTAGAATCCTAGAAACAGCCTTCAAATGTTTCTACTGGTATCTGAGAAGCGAGCAATTAGGACTTGTAATAAAACGTCGTTATCTTTAATTCATCAGTCCAGGTTTAAAATGAAATTAAAGTAATGAGGTTACAAATAAAACAAGTGCATCAAGACGATTGTTGTCATGTGTATAAAAAATTAAAAACAAAAATCACTTAGCCTAACAAACCATAATTGAAACGTTGTCAAGGAGACAATGCAATCAACTCACATGTATAAACAAAAATAATTCAAAACGAACGTCTTTACAGCCACGGGGCTCCGGACGTGTTTCGTACCTTATTTGGTATCGTAAACTATGTCGCAAATATATAATTGCTACGTGTAGCCGCTGTCACAGCCTGTTTCGTCAGTTATGCGTTTGTACTTTCACACTTGGAAGTGTCCCCGTTAAAGCGGACATTTAAACAATTTACAACAAAAAGTTTACACAATCATGTATTGTATACATTTGCTGAAGCTGACCTCGCCCACATTTATTACCGTACCGTATGACTACACGTTACAGTCTGTTTGCTTAAAATATTGGCACCTCGTCTCAGCAATAAACACCTAACCACAGCCCTAATTTATCATTGTTCATGGAGCACATGGCACACACCATGGAGTCAATTCAGGTTGATTTACGATTTGGTGCACTGATACTGTTTAACCAAACGGACTGTAACTAATCATGGTGTCAATCCTAGTTGTATACTAGCAGTCAGGTGTTACGGGTTGCATCGCTTCTTGTTCAGGAGTGGGTTCCTTCTCAGGGTCTTTCTCGCTTCCTTCTTCCTCCCTCGGTGTTTGCTCGGACGCGGACGCAGCGTGTGGTCCCTCGGGAGCCTTCCTGTTTACTCCCCGGGAGTCGTCTGCGACGCTGTCGCTATCGATGTCGCTATTGGTCACGTTACTGGAGGTGCTAAGCGATTCTAGCTTTTTCAGGTTCTCCTTTGCTGATATGTCTCCCGACGCCTGGAGCACCCCTACGACCCAGTGTTGCATGGTGGCGAGGTAGTATTTCCCGAAGGGGTAAAAGGCATCCACGTCACCGTTGATTAATCGAATGGAGATCCAGGCGCTCCTGATCTTCGCGCAGAACGACAGTACGACGTGGAACTCGATGATCCCCTGGGGGCGCTCCACGTTTAGGATTTCCTCCGTGACTCGCACGTGCCTCTCGATGAACCCCATTCGCACTGCGTCGTATAACCGCGCGAACTGCTTTCTCTTCCACAGCGGCTTGTTCATGCTCGTCACGTACCTCTCCTTCTCTCTCCCGTTGCGAGTTGTCTCCTTCTCTCCCACGGGAGTCAGCTTAAGCTTGAGCATGCGCTCGAAGATGGTAAAGACGGTCGTCCTGAGCGTTCCCTTCCAGTCTTCGTGCACGATGGTGTCCAGCATTTTAGGGTATAGCGTGATGCGGTATTCCGGGTTGGATTTCGCACGGACCAATTTCGGTTTCTCTAGGAGGATGGTGCGCAGGAAGGTTCTACACTCGTTCGACTTGTCCCTCTCGTAGTGCTCTGCGGCGAAGCGGACGTACACCCGGATGTCGTCCGCCATCCGCGGGGTGACCGGGGACGCTACGTTGTGGCACTGCTCGAACGGGTCCTGCACGCACACGGGCACCTTGGTCCTCAGCGGCGCCACCAGATTGTCCGCAACGTTCTGCTTGTACCGCTGGAACTCCTCCGGCAGATTCGACTCGACAAATTGCGCCTTCGCAATCGCGCGGCCGAGGTAGGGGCACGCCACCTCTGTCTCGAAGTTGAACGTGTCGTAGAACGTGAAGAATCCGCCCAGCAAATCCTGGATGGAGGCATCGTCCGTCCCTCGCGGGAGCCGATCGTAATTTTCTAGGAATCCTGTATTCCAGCCGTCGACGATGATCGGGTCGGCGTCGCGCTGCAGCCAGGCCACCGCAGGTAGCGATCCTCTCACTTGGAGGTAGAAAATTAACAAAAGCGTCAGCGCATAGTTGGTGAGCTTGCCGGAGCCAGATATGCCGTGCACCGAAGCCCAATACTTAATGACGACGGCGAGGGGCAGGAACCGGGGATCGGCGTGCAGAAGAAAGGCCACCAGCTTGCTGTTGAGCGCGCCCAGGGGGGTCTTGAAGGTGAGGTCGCAGTGTGTTTTTGTCGGTAGATGGAACAGTTTAACGATAGGAGTGTTGGCGCGCGGAATGGCGAACACCTCGGCGAACAGATCCGGGTACTGCTGCAGAATACGTTTTGCCCTGGAACACGGTATGACCCTTCTTACAATCAACTACCTAAACGAGGCAGCATGTGTGATTATTATTTTATATATTGTTTTCTTTTATTTAGGTACATTTCAGCTGGGGGTATTAGCTACTGATTTTAATGTTTTTCCATGCAATTTTTCAAACGGTAGTTTAAAGTACTGATTTGGATTTTTACTGAAAACCACAAAGGTCCGGGGTGGTCGGAACCGTAAAAATTAGGTCCAAGACTGACTTGTTAACGAAGTTGTAGAACCCGTAGCGGAACTGCGGCGGGATGTTCATGAAGCAGTCGGCATCGCTGGACTTGACGCCCAGCCCCGTGGTGATGGAGCCGAACGGCATCGCTTGGCAGCCTGCACACACAGACGCACGCCTCCGTACTGACAATACTTATATACACGTGGTACTGCCACCAGCGATCGAAGTACCACTTATAAGCTTGAGAAAAGCTGATAAGAGGATTTTTGTTTTGTTTTTATTTTAAAGGCTAAGGCCAGGACGAACGGAGTGCGTTCGTCGTTAAACCGACCTGGCCACGTGGACTGCATGACGTGCTCCAGGTCGCCGTAGAGCGTGGCCAGCGCCGTCACCTGCTCCTGCGTCAGCCGCACGGCCGCTAGCAGCGCGCTCAGCTGCTCCCCGAAGGAGCCCTCCAGCGCGATGCTGTCCGGCGACACCGTCACCACTGTAACACGACCCACGACGGCTATTTTACTCTCTCTCCTCGTTTAATAATCGTATTGTAATTCAGTGAAGCGATTTTTTTGGATCCGTTCTAACGAAAATAACGTGAACGGCCCAGTGTGAAGGAGAGGGAGAAGGAGTGTGTGCATAATTTTTTTTTAATGCGATCAAAATAAACGTAACGCTCCCTACAATATATTAAACACCCCACCCACACGCGTACTCCTTAAATGTATATTCTTTTGTTTGCGTTTGACGTTTATTAAGCAAATTACAATGGCGGTTATCAATTTCGAGCGTCTTCTCAGTGTTTTTATTTTGTAGGAGAGGTCAAAATTAGAAGAAGAAGAAGAAGAAACATTTATGTGCATATTTAGCTGCTAATACAGTTTTTAAAAGATGTTTTGTCACTAACAAATAGCGATAGACACACCACAGTACAAGATTCATATCAATGTACAGCAATTACGAATACACTTTGTAACCTGCAAGGAGCCTGTCGCGGGACTACAGATTCCAAATACCCTCGTCATGTCTACATATGTCACAGAACTGATCGATCCCCATCATGGTACACAAAATGTTTTCAATAAATAGCTGAAACATCCCACCTGTGTGCTTACTCTTGTACACTTGTTTCTTCTGATCGTGTTGGACTCCAGTGAACGGCTTTATGGTGAGGAACTGTCCGTAGAGGCACAGCTGCGTGGAGTCGTTGAGCGCCGCCCGCGCCGCCTCTCGGCTCTCGAACGCGACCACGGCGCACTTCCTGCCCACGTGCTCCACTCGTGTGGCCCCATAACTTACGAACATTTTGTATAGATCCTGCGATTTTACGAAAGTAGGATACCCTGGAAGAGACAAATATATAATAATAAATAAATAATAAAAAATAAGAATAATAATAATAAAATCTTTATTTGCTTCCATTTTGGGTTTACAACACAATTCTATACATACTTAGCAGTATTTAGTAATAAAACATACATCTTATTAATTGGGTACATTATTAGCCTTGATTGTGTCTACAACTTATACAGCCCTCCGTACTAGTAAGAACTGTATGACGGCAAGGCAGCTTCACTAGTCTCTCATTCATGTAGTAGATTTCCGGCTGGTACTCTTTGATTATGGCAATCTATTTTAGTGCGTATATTTGCTATTTTGTTCGTGTGTAGTTATTGTGTGTGTGTGTGTGTGTGTGTGTGTTTGTATGTGAGTGTGTGAAGTATCTGTGTGTGTGTGACTGTGTTTGTGTATGTGTTTAATATTGTTGCAGTCCGTGTGTAGCTGTTAGTTGTTTGTATGATTTTATAGTTTAATTCATGTTATTTTTCTGTTATGGCTGGGTTTCTTTATTATTAATTCGTATTAGTTATTACTTTAATAATATTTTATTAATGTTTTATAGTACGGTAGTCAGCAGTAATTCTGTATCATTGTAGGACAATATTTGTAAGTAATTATCAAGCTTTGTTTTACAAACGTAAGTGGATACTCCTATTATATTAATGTGTTTATTTATTTTGTTATATACATAAGGTCCTATATATGTAGGGAATCTATGGCTGAATTGTGTTTTCAGAGATGGTATTATGTATGGTTTTCTGTATCTTGTTTGGTGATATGGTTTGTTAGATGCAGGGATTTTATGTTGAAAGAGAATTACTGTTTTTATGTATAATTGTCTGACGGTTAAAACCTTCATGTCTCTGTACAAATCAGTTGTCGGATAATAGTATGGCTTGTTGCCCATAACCTTCAGTACAGCCCTTTGTGCTCTTTCTAGATCTAGTAATACCGTTTTTGCAGCACCCCCCCATGACAGGATACCATACAAAATTATAGATTGGCATAGACAATAATAAACATTTTTTATTACTGTTTCATCTCTTAGATGTCTGAGTCCCCTAAATACGTATATTAACTTTCGTACTCTATTAACTAGAAGCCCAATATGATCTGTCCATCTAAGGTTTCGGTCCACTATCACTCCCAGATATTTTATATTATTTGTACGTGATAATGTATAGCAGTTACAGGTGACTATATTGTGGCAATTGTGAACCTTGAGAGAAAAGTTGTCTGTTTCTGTACTACGATCATTTTTTATACAGAATTTTATATATTTCGTTTTCTCTAAGTTTAGTGTTAGTAGATTATGATCTAGCCACATTGTAATCTCTGAGAGCCCATGCTCTGCTTTTTTTTCTACCTCTTTCCATGTAGCACCGCTGAAAACGACAACGGTATCGTCAGCGAAAGATATAGTTTGAGCCCCCGCTAATTCTTTTCGACATAGGGCGTCGATATATATTAAGAATAGTGTAGGGGCAATAACACTACCTTGCGGCAAACCGTATTTAATGTGTTCTGGTGGGCTTATAGTGTCTCCTATTTGGACGCTTTGAGTTCTGTTGTTCACATAACTGTGAAAAAGTTTGAGCGGGATTCCCCTGATTCCGACGCGTTCAAGTTTTAGTAAAAGCAATGGAATAGATACCGTATCGAAGGCTTTTGCGAGGACTAGAAATATTCCTACGCATCTTTTATTATTATCTAAGTTATACGTGATATACGTTACAAGTTTATTTATTGCATCTGTGGTTGATTTTTTTTCTGTGAAACCAAATTGGTTTTGTGATATTATGTTATATTTTGCTAGAAAACTTTGTAATCTTTTATTTATTATTTTCTCCAAGATTTTTGAAAGTGTCGGAAGTAAGGATATCGGCCTGTAATTATTAACATTGTCTTTATTTCCCGCTTTGTAGATTGGTATAACAATCGACTGTTTAAGACTATCGGGGAATATGCCCCGTTCTAGACATAAGTTAAATATATAAGAGATAGGTTTAATTATGTAATGTAATGCTTTTTTATAAAATTTACAAGGTATTCCGTCCCATCCACATGATGAGGTATTCCGCAGAGATAATATTACCGATCTAATTTCATCTGGATCAGTTGGTAGCAGAACAAATGAATTAGAATAACTATTACCGTCTTTTTTTATATAATTGCATAAGTCATTTTCGTTTTGATTTAATTTATGTAGTATTTTGCTCGCGAGATTTTGTCCAACATTTGCAAAATGTTTATTAACTGCAGATATAGAACTTTGTGCATTATTTGATAAATACATTAACTCCTGTGAATCGCTACTAGTTTGTTTTAAATTACAAATTTCTTTGATTACTTGCCAAGTCTTTTTTGTATCCCCTTTATTCATCTGTATTATCTTCCTTTCATATTGTTTTTTTAGGTTCTTTAGAATTCTGTTACAATAGTTTCTATAACGCAAGTATGATATATGTAGTGTTTCATTGTTTGGTTTCTTTTTTGTTTTTTTATGTAACGTATCTCTGAACTTAATGCATCTTAATAATCCTGGAGTTATCCAAGGCTTTAGTACTAATTTTCTCCTGGCTACTTTAATTACCCTAGTGTGTTTATTGATTAGTGTTTTGATTAAGTTTATAAATTCCGCAGTAGCTGTGTTTGGGTCAGTTTCTTGTAAATAAAAATGGTCCCAGTTCCAGTCCTCCAGCTCCTTGAAAACGGCTTCGAAGTCAGTTTTGTTAATTGTTTGTTTTTGTTGTTTACATTTAAATTGTATGTTGTATCCAATGGACACAATAACTGTGGCGTGATCCGTTACGGTTGTGTCGCATATAATCGTGTTAACCGTGTATTTAGTCTTGATAAAACAGTGGTCCAAGCAGTTGTTTAATCTTGTCGGTAATAAATGTGTTGGTAGTAATCTATGTGATGCTTGTAAGTTTAGGTAGTCATATGATCTACTGTCATAATTTATGTTCTTTATATCAATATTTATATCTCCAACTAGGACTATGTTA
>DWPQ01002361.1:0-10724 GCA_018251795.1 Perichares adela | reverse complement strand
TTCTAATACGCACATAATTTAGAAAATTATTGGTGCGCGCCGAGGATCGAACGCACGACCTCCCGTTCGGGAAACCATCGTTCAACCGCCAGGCTATCACTGCTATGATTTAGTTCAGTCCGTGCTAAATATTTTCAGAGGGCCGAAAACTTTTGGGTTTTGATATGGTCTAAGCAAATATATGATCGAAAGAGCGAAATACTGTATGTTAATATCCAGTATTACAATTTCTATGTCAATTGTTGACAAACGAGTAGACTGTTCTCCTGATCGGGAGAGGTCACTGTCGTCCATGGCGACGTTTTGCCGGCCCAAAAGTATACCCAAAGACCGCTAATTAAGGTCTCTCCAACAATGCAACCAAAACATGTTAAAATATTTCACAGTTGACTCTAAAAGAGGGTTTTAAGGCAAGTTAGGAAGCCTACTACCCATAAATCGGAATTAAACTGGGTGATACAGAGCCTAGAGAATTCCAGCGTTAGGGACTATGGCGTATTAATTTAAAAATGAAGCCCTTGGTCACATAATAAATTAGATTGGATTATATTCGCTAAATACATTTTCAATTTATTATATCGAATTTATACATTTTATAATAGCATTTTTGAACGCAATATAAGGATAGTGTGTATATATAAGGTTTTTCAAAACAGGTTGTAACAGCCATACGGGAGTTTGTGCAAGCCATTGAGGCATACAAGAAGTCTGCTCACGTCAGCGACATCGGTCAACGAGCACTACTGGATTTGCAAATTAAAATGTGCGAGACTGAAGAATTGCGTTCGCTAATGGTGCTGTTGCTGCGTTATTATAATCCCAAGTATCAATCAAAACAGTACCTACAGGTAAGTTTTTTTTATTAAGGTTTATGGCTTGGATACAGTTTTTTTTTATGGTAACCACAAGCTATTTAGCGTTGGTTTTCTTTTTATTCTAAAATCTGTCTCGCTCCAGGAGCGAGTATCGAATTTTGTTTTTGAAGATTCTGAAGTTGCTTTATTTGAAATTCATACACCTTCGTTGATTTTGGCGATGGGAAATATCGTCAGGAAATTGCATTTACGACCGTTCTGCGTCATGTTCAAAAACACGCCTGGAGTTTGCTCAAAGCAGTGTACTACGTTCTATCATTTTGAGTCATCAAAGAATGGCATGTCATGAATCAAGGCCATCAATGATAACCTTGACCAATGCTTCGATTGGCTCGATCCACATGTACCGCAATTTTGTTTTATGGTGCTCATATTTTAGCAAAAAGTTATACTTAAATTATAAGCTAATAACAGTATTACATATTACACTTTAATAATGTGGTATTTTTATTTACGAAATACAAAGTGGACAACATTAACTAAATGGATGTATGAAAAGTCTTGTGTGAATTTTTGATATTATGAAATTTGCGTATGTATATAAAATGTGTGCTTCATTAATGAAGTTATACTTGACTTACCTCTTTTTATTTCAAGGATATAGTTGTAACCAACCACATCTTGCTTATGTTTATGGACAGTTTAATTAAATGTCCGGGTTACACGGGTACCAGCAATCTGGCCGGCCATCTAAAACAGTAAGTATAGTTTGGGTTTTAAATGTTTAAATTCTAAATATATATTTTAATGAGTATGAAACAAAGATAAAAATCGATTGACCTAATATAGATTTCGTAATCTCCCAATTGCCCGACAATTTAACATACTATATTACATTTTTTATTAATTGACGTAGCTAACTACCGGCCATCCATCTAGAATAAACCGTGTCGTTATATTTTGTGTTTTGGTTGCAGTGTAAAGGAGTAAAAAAAGCGAGATTTTTGCTTCCATCTTTTGCTTTCATTTTGCCATTAGACATGTCTTTTTAAATAGTTCTGTGATTTTTATAGGGTACTTTTGTTTTTATAATGTGAATAGGAGAAACATGCTGTAATTTTGTTTAAGTAAATTTATTTTATCTGGCCATTTTTCGTCTTTATCCCTCGTCGTCGTCTGCATTTTGGCTAGATGGATGTCCGTGGATGTTTCATTTATCTGCTATTAAAAAAAAATGTTTTATGTGTGACATATAAATAAATGGTTTGTACTTGTATTGCCTACTAAGCTATGATTTGATTTTAGATTTGCCAACAAAGACATAATGTATCAGTACGGACTTATTCTAGAAGATTACGAAGGAAATGGTGAATTTGTGAATGATTGCGTTTTTACCGTAATGCATCACGTAGCCGGCGAGTTGGACGCTCTAATTACTTTATTCCAACCAAAGATTATAAAAACTTTCACTTCCATTTGGAAATCCGAATTTGAAATATGTGATGTAAGTATCCCATACTATTTATTATGACAAACTTGTATATTTACACGTCGCTATTGAATTTTATTGTAGCAGAAGTAGTTTGACCCTGCTTAAACTCACTTCGCCTGTCTCTTTTCTGGTCTAGGATTGGTCAGATCTCGTGGAGTATGTAATAAATAAGTTTGTGAAGCGACCAGTTGTCACACGCAACGATCAAGCTTATCACCTGGAGCCCGAAGAGTCTGAAACGAAGATCAAGGTACCCAGGTTGGAGGACGGTGCGAATATTTCTAATGCGGCGCAACACGATCAGTTCGCCAAGAACAAATCTCTTAAAAGCAACAAGAGCTTAAAAGATAGGTTAGTTGACTTCCATTTTGACAACTCAATCACTCGTATGGAAGAAGGTATGTTGTATACGTGTTTACGAAGATTGCAATAGGAAATATGCATGTCATATAATATTGTAAATAATTAAAGAAACAATTTATGAGCGAATACATGAACAACTTTTTTTTATTTTGACTTTGACGCGCCATAATGGATGCAGTTTGTATACAGGGAGGAAATATTGATTTTCGAAGAATGATTTTGTTGTCTGGCGTTTTGGAAGCTATTTCTTTTTAATTGACGAATAAAAGAGTTAAATGAAGTACATGCATATGACCTATTAATGGCTTACTACTTTGATATGTTTGAATCAGTTTTCAAGTATAAATGTGTTTTGCATTTTGAGAATAAGCGCATTGTTGCTGTTTCAGGTGCTATGTTCGTGTTTTTCCCGAATGCGTAGTTAATGTTAGGTTACCATTGAGTTGGTACGCCTGTGCTATTGTACCGAAATATAAAGTACGGCTAATAAGTATTCACTGTACTTATAAGGCTTGCACATTTGTATAATTATTCTATGACGCTTCTACTGCTTTTGACGCATTTAATATCACATTTGATTAGCAACAGATTATGTAACATTCGCATTGACCACTATTTAGCGCTCTAAATAGTTATCCCTAGATGTTCTTTGACCTTCGAGTAGCTATAAAGTGGTCCGTACAATATGACAACCCTAATATTGTATGGCCTTATGTGTAAGTAATAGAGGTAGTGAATGGGTCATAGGCGACACTGGCTAACCGCATTGTCGTCCACCAGAACATCAATTTATCGGCTGACTGGCCACGGCACCGAGTGCCTATCAAAGTGACGCTTTTCGTAATGGCTTTAGCAAAGTTCCGTATGTACAAGAGTTTGATAAAAACCAAACTTGTTATTTAAACCTTTTCTATTAAATTCAGAAGTTATAGAATCATTAATTTCATATTTTTATGGAAAAAAAAACTTGACGCGACTTGATACAATGTAGACGACAAAACATAAATTGGATTTATATAAAAAAAATGCGCCAAAATAACGACATTTGGGATTTTACACGACCGAGTGAGTTGACGTGGTTACTAGTTTTGTCGAGTTAGTCAGTCAGTCAGACGACAAAAGCTATGTCATACTCAGACTGCTGTCTAAGACATATTTACCGTAAGTACAAATACAGAGGGAGCGACGCGATGGTTGGAATCCGCAAACGGGTGTTGTAAAACGACATGTCCATATGGGTAACTTAATAAAATTTTGTTATATATTCAAAGTTTTAATATTACCTTGCTGTAATTACATATTTAATTGATATCTCAATCTCTTAAACGATAAAAATTCTATATATTGTCATTTAATCATGTCAAAACTGTAAGCTTGATTGTTATTACATATTAGTTCCTTGTTAATGTCAGCTTAGAAATAGTGTTGTAGCGTCAATAGTGAGCAGAACAGAGCATATCTCAGTAGATTTTTAACCCTTCTAAAGCCTCTAGGTTTAGGAAGGTAGTTCTTACAGTTAGCACATTATGTTGATTCTCTATTCTAGATTTTAAAAATCTAGCCATAAATTATACAGTTACGTATTTACAGTTGCTGCAGTGACCTTTTACCAACCGTGGTCCGTGTTTTCTTATAACTTAGAACAAATTATAATCTATACAAAAATTATAAAGCGGAAAGGTTTGATTATTTGTTTGTTTGTACCGAATAGGCTCAGAAACTACTGGACCGATTTTAATGACATTTTGGCATAGATATCGTTTAGAGCGTGAGGAAGCACATAGGTTATGTTATATGGCAAAAACAACGTTTGCGGGATCAGGTAGTCATAGTATAAAAATGTCCGAAGTAACTGAGAAGCGAATGAAAGTGTATGACGAGCGGTAAGATGTATGCGTCTCTTTCTATTATTTACATAAAAGTGTGACATTGTAACAATTAAACAGGCTGAGAGAAACAGCACGATTAATACTTTTCTCCCTATAGGTGGTCTGATGATGAAATATCGTCATTGAATTGGATTTATATGCAGTGTAACACATTGTCCGATGTCATCGGAGAGATCGTCAGATTATTTAAAGACGATGGTATCGTCAAACGGAGGAAATCGGTCATAAGGCAGCTATTGAAACAATGTTTGATATCTGAAGACGAGTTTAATAAATATATGAATGCGGAATTGGATAGCGATTCCAAGTCTTCGTTAGCGACTCAGGAAATGAGAGACGGTGAAGTGAAGAAGCTATGCGAACAGCTTGCAGAGGACGACAAGTCAAAGTATCTGAACTGGGTGCAATCAGTCGTATTGGAAACCTGTCATGTCAAGATAACCCTGAACAAGAGGGTCGCTGGTATGAAGTCGGACATACCAAAGAAGGGCAAAAGCGTCTTGGAAAACAACATCAGTAATATGCCGGTTCTGTCGCCGACGCCTTATCATTCTCTGAGTAAGTGTTTGGTATTTTATTTTTATTGGTATAGCACTAGTAAATTGAAGAGCAATTCGGACGGTATTTAGTGTCTTATGAAAGTTTTATTTAGAATAAGAAATCCATAGTCCAATTTGATGCTTCGCTTGTTTTGCTGTTGGCTCTAGCCGCCTTTACACTTTTACCCCGATAGGCCTATTTCATGCAACCAACATATATTTGTGTTGTGAATGTACTTGCAAACAACAATTAATTATGGCCGAAATAAAAAAAAACTATATGCTATGACGGTACAAAAACAGAGCAGTAAATTTTTTTGTGAGGATCAACAACTAACTTAAATTCAATTTAAACTTGCTGTGTTGATGAAATTAATTCATCAGTAAATCTATTAGATCGTGAACACGCAAACAGCTTTTAATTACAACTTGCCTGCAAATGCTAATTCAGCTTAGTGCACGGGACCGCGTGACGAACGTTGGGCCAAATCACCCTATTTGCAATTAGTGCAGTAACATAAACTTGCGAACGGTTACGAACACTCTCAGAATTCAATTGTTCCCCCAGTATTCAACCAGTCCGTGCCGCTGGTGCCATGGAACTGCGATCAGGCGATGGCCTGTAACGACCTCAAATTTCGCCAACTGCTGCATAAGCTCGGCTTCCACATGCCCGTGGACACCGGGAAGGTGTTCATCCGGATTCCAAACTTTTGGACTCCTGACATCTTGTATGAAGTCGCCGCGAAGATATCG
This sequence comes from Perichares adela, assembly GCA_018251795.1. Classification (NCBI taxonomy): domain Eukaryota; kingdom Metazoa; phylum Arthropoda; class Insecta; order Lepidoptera; family Hesperiidae; genus Perichares; species Perichares adela. The sequence goes on along the minus strand of DWPQ01002361.1, from coordinate 4,870 downwards.
CCCATTGACATAAGTAATGATTCTATTATGTTTTTTATTCGTACTGGCTTTTTTTTATGAAGCAATGACACGATTATTGCGAATCGTATATTAAGCTCATTGAAGTAACTTTTTGTGTCTAATAAAATACAAAAAAATGGTATCGACAGCGACACTATATCGTACCATGAGGACGAAAGTGACTCAATTAAAAAAATAATTATATTACACGATTTATATAATTTGAAACCATTCCAAAAGTTGATTTCGAAAAGGTGCGTTGTTATGATTAAGATACAAGACTAGTGTACGTGACTATATTAACATTCCAATAAGTGCATTTTTAATTCAGTCACTTTCGATGTAATAGTGCGATATTTAATGGCTTGGGTCGTAAAGCATATAATATATTTTTATTCTGTTTAGTTTAATCGTTTTAAAAACAAATGCATTAATACTGGTCGTAGATATTAATTTGATTATTTAATTGAATGTTTCAGCAAAACTTAAGTTCTCAATAAATGACATATCTGAAAGCAGCCTCCATAGTACAGGCGATCAGTCCACTTGCAACACACCTGCGGATCTCACAAGAAGCACCCATGAGGATGTATCGCCCAATAACTTCTACCAAGTACACAGACCGAAGCATCTAACAAGTGTTGTCAATTTTACGCCAATGTACGTTAAAATTTACTTATTAATAGCTTTCATATAATATTAACAATCCCGGAATACTTTACGCTTATCTCACTATGGATTAAGATAAGTATGATCCAAACAAATTTAATTTGTATAATGACTTTGTCATCTTGCAGTCCTGAAGTATTTTACCTTTTTAACTTAAACTTGATTTGACCCTCTGAAGAACTGTTGCCCTATCCAGTTCGTTCTATTGTCTCCAAAATTATTGCTCATGTCTTTTACCTTACCTCCTCATTCCTCTTTAAATTTCTTTAGTTCTGGCCCAGACGTACCTCTTCGCTAATAATTATAGATGACATTATGGATACATGTTTTCTCTATTACCCTTGTAATGTTTACAGTCAATGGTATATTTAAAGGGTACTAGTAAATACTTCTATTACAATTTCGTTCTACTATTTTAGGCCTGGATCCTCCTTCAATTCCTCTAATGAAGAAATGTGTAAATCAAATTGGCTGGAACTGGTGCAAAAGTCGCAAGAATATAAACTTAGTGCAAAATTCCAAGAGTAAGTTGGTTATGTATACATTTGCATGGCTTATGCTTTATTATATTATGATTATTAATAATAGTTTTTTAATTACAAGTAGTGATTGAAATTTGACCATTTAAAAAACTTTAAGTAATCTTAAGACCTCTATTCTCATACAATTTTAAATAACGTTTTATTTAATTCGTCTATCGCAAAAAATATAAAGAGTATAGGTGTACATCGAGTATGCGCGTGGGTGTGTTAAATGTATGTTAGTGTGGGTATTTTCATTAATTTCTAAATGTCTAATGCATATTATAAAAAAAAATGTGTTCATACACTCCTTTTCCATATAAGTTTTAACTGTGCTATATTTCATACTCATCCGTCCGCCCAACTTTCGTAAAAAGGGATCTAAAAATTTATCTATGTCGAATTATAATATTATTGACATATTAATGCTTTAGGTCCAATTTCCCCGCTGATGATGAGGATATAGAAATGGTGACGATAGAGCAGTCTAACGACATGGCGGCTGTAGCGCGACCTACGGCTTTCCCGGACACATTCCTCCCGCCCAGTATCGTTAACATCAAGCAGGATACTGCCAACTACAGCGCTCACTTGGACACAGATTGTAACAACAGGTAACGTCTTTATACTCTCCTATATGACGTCACGTTAATATCATCACAATCCATAATTGTCCCACTGGGCTCACGTCTTCTCTTACACTGACTTACTTCTCTTACGCTTAGTCTCTCACACTGAGACACTCGACATTACGTTACATATGGTTAAAATTAAATATCTATTGATGGACTGGTAATATCCTCAACATAAATTAGAGATTTGAATTGCCTTATGATCGGTACACACTGAGGGTGAAATCTATAAATCGCGCTTAGGACTTAATTTAGACCACAGTATAAGTATGACACTATCATATGATCTATATACACTGTGATGATATATTTACACTGTGATTTAGACTGCTTTTGTTTGCAGTATGGTATATTTGTGCGGTTATTACCGTAAGATTTTCGCAAGTCACCAAAATCGTGCAATGAAGACACACTGAGCTTAAGCTTATGCTGAGTTAGTGATGTTTGTATATACGAAAATTGTTTTATCTTGAAACTTTAGTTTGAAATAAGTCGAAGTACGCTGTATAGGTCGATCTCAGCCTGAATATTTATGTAGTCAAATGAAGGTTTTATGCTAATGGTTTTCATATAAATCTGTCAATTTTTATACCGATCTATTAACATTGCCCATATATATCTTTATTTATGTGTGTGTGTTAAGTGTCACAGATTTACTAAAAGTAGTACATTATTACATTTATTGCAAAAAAAATCATTAAAAAAAACTTTTTAATTTGATAACTGCTTTATGACGATAGTAAATGAGTGCAAGATTGTATGTTGTGGTGTTAACATGTAAGTTTATTTTATCCACTACAGCATATGCGAGACGGCGTCGGTCGCGTCAGACCTGACGCGCATGTACGTGTCCGACGAGGACGACAAGACGGACGAGTTGCACGTGGAGCCGCTCGTGGTGCCGCTCGAGGTGTCGCTGCACCCCGTGCTGGCCGACACGTGCCCGCGCGTGCAGTTCTCGCCCACCTACCTGCCCACTGCGCGAATGCGCCCCGACTATTGACGTACCAACTAAATGTTTTACGTAAAGTGCAACGTGTCGTCTTGTCTAACGTTTTTTAGTAGATGTTGTAGCAATAGGAACGTTTAACTATCGGTTATTTTTTAGTGATAATAACATTAGCTAACTACGTTTGAAACATTTTTGATATCACCCTACATTTGCTTGCTTAGATTTAATGAAATCGCCTGCGTTTGCCAATCATTTGTGTGATTACATTGTTCTTAGAATTTACCTTATGTGATTTCGAATCGCATCAAATTATTTCAACGGCATCGCAGCGTAATTCGCATTTTGTAATAATTATAAGTTTACTTTTATTTACAAAAATATATTATCGTAACATTTTACAGTTATAAATGATATAAAATAATATTACGACTTACGACGAATTAACAATAAAACTTTACAAAAGAAGGACAATAATGTATCAACAACTAATTTAATTATATACTAGATTTTAGAATAAACTAAACATCCATGTTTTAAATGTTTTTGTTTTAGATTTTTATTAGATGTATTGTAATCATTGTTTTGTTGGTGGTTCTATTATTTTAATTGATCGTTCCAGTAAATAATAAAAAAAAATACAAACGTGTAATAATTTATTACATAACCGTAAATGTTACCATCAAAGGACTTGTCCTTTTAGATAACACAGTACACATCTAATAACAACATATTATATAATAAAGATGTATTATGACAAACACTCACATGTCTGTGCACACGCAATATGCAACACGGAAACAAACGATAGCGTAACATATACAGCTTAATAACCAATAAAACATCAAGACAACAAGAATCACACTGCATTCACTTAATTTGTAAATTATCACAGAAATATACTTCCAGACATTTTTATACTTAAGAGTAAACACTTATAGAAATGGATTTGTATTACGTCATATTTCATTACGGAGTATGTACAAAAAGTATAACAAGTTACGGCTACTAACGTTAATAATGGCTGGAACCTTCGTTTTGACCGTTGGGTTGATGTTCGTTGTGGTATTTTTGAATAGCTTCGTCATAACTTCTGGATTCGAACGAATTACCTCCTTCATGTCCACTGGGCGATCCATAGAAGCTGTTGGGAGCCCCATATGTCTGTGCGGGTAAGTCCTCCGATACGTATCCGTTGCTAAATTGAGCATTTTGGTAATTTCCATAGTTGCCTCCGTCAAATGACTCTTCTTCGGTAGGTTCGTATCCTCCTGCGTTATTTGCTTCGTGGTTTTCATGTACGTCGTAAGAATTACCGCCGGAGGGATGTCCGCTGTCTAAACGTTCGTGGTGAGATATCGGGGCACTCGGTTGTGGGATTTTCACTATCTGTGGGACGGGTACTGGATACGGCTTCGCTACATGTACGGGGTAAGGCACTTTTTCCACCACTTTAACGGGATATGGAACAGGTACTTTCACTGCGACAGTTTTAGTTATTTTGATGACCTTGACTGGCGGGTCATGTGTTATAGTATGCTCGCCGAGATCCTGTAATTCACTTTCATAACCCTCTATTGGTATGATGTGAGAGTGGTGCGAGGCGAGGCAAACACTCGTGCAACAAAGTACTATCAGTAATTTCTGAAAATATAAAACGATAAATTGATATGCGTTTGTATGAGTTGCAGGTCTACTTATTTTATCATTCACGAAACACCTTTGTATTTCAAGAGCTTTGTTATCGAAGTGTAACAATTGCTTTGGTTACGTAATTCTTTAAAAAATCTTTCTAAGCTAACAAATATAAATAAGTATAGGTAGTTGTACACCCTAACAAGTACTACTACTATACTATAGAGTCGTTGCAAATAACATAACTCTGAATGGCTTTCAATTGGCTCCGGCCAAATAATTTGTTAAATCTTGTTACAATACAAATAAACAATAAGTTAGAAGTTCGTAGCTATTTATCATCGTTATCACGGCCCACACGAGAGCCACTTCTGGGCACGGGTCTCCTTCCACAACGTGAAGGGTAAAGGCCATAGTCCACCACGCTTGCCATGTGTGAATTGGCAGAATGGCAATTGCGACAC
>DWPQ01002360.1:0-10726 GCA_018251795.1 Perichares adela | reverse complement strand
TAATGTTGATTTGTTATATAAAAGATAGTAAGTAAGTCTGCCCTCTAAGTGTAGCGACAATCGGCTATTCGAACGCCTGTTATTCCTCACAGTTCTGAGATTCCTGTTTTGCTATGTAAATTATTTGTAACTATTACCCGTTTTCCCGTAGGAATGAAGCATTTTCCCGCAGTAAAAAGTAGCCTATGTTCATGAGACATTATGTCGAAATCTAATTGTAAAAGATTTTATTTAAAAAGGTCCAGTAGTTACGGAGCCTATTCAATACAAATAAACAATCAATCAAATCTTTCCTGTATATAACGTTTGTACAGAAATTTAGATTATTATAGATTTACTTCTGGTTAAATTATTATATAGCAGTAGGTGGAACTGCTTGGTTTTTGTTTCAATTGATACAAAAGTAGAACAGATTTTTAATGTCTTCTTCTCTGAAACTGTATCACTTCCAATTGTTTTTACGTCAGTAGCCATAAATATGTTTTTAAAACCGCTCGAATTGATGTTAGTTTTTTAAACGTATATATTTTTAGATATATCATGGAATATTTTAATACTAATAGCGTACTTTTTTCACTTGAATAAATAAATCTTGGAAAAGATTACCGCCTAGTAATAAACCCTCTGTGTATACGAAATGATATCAAAACAGAAATTTTAAATTACATACTTTAAGTATTAGTAAGTACATTATAAGATTGACTTCAAGTGACTTATAGGTGACACAGACACATGTTGCCAACAATGAGCTATGGCTCGTTTAAAGTAGCGAGAAGCTGTCAGTTATTATTAAAGAACAAGCTGGAAACTTTGGTACAGTTTTAGCGCGGACCCGTTTGATGCTGAAACCAATACGGTTAAGAATCAGAGTGGAGTTTCATCTTATGACGCAACAGTGATCTTTGAGTTATCGAATTTCAAAAGCCACTGAGAAAATAAATCACCTTTTGTTTTTCGTTCCTCGAATCACACTATTGCGCTCATAGCCCGACGACTTGTGGACATCGTAAGTGATCGACTGACTGTCGACCGCGCTCCAACTAACTTAAGTTCATTGCCAAGCTTGAGTTCACTCTTAACCAGTTAATGGATAAACTTACGATACATTTTTTTCATTGACGTTAAAGCAGTGAACTATATTTGACTGTGTGTGCTTTCAGTTGGTACTGTGGACTATATACTCGTTTAAAATTATTATTGGAGTGACCTCAATCTTTAATTTTCATGTTACATATTTTTATGCGTATAGATCCAATGTCCTTGAGTTGCCAACGTTCATAAAAATGCTCATTATTAATCAATTTATGTTCAGCGAACTCAATGGATTTATAGTAAAAACGGCATTTTTTAGCACCTACAAAATATAAGAGAACGAAATACTCTGAATACTTTAGCCTTCAGAAATATGTAACCCGAGATAAAAGGTAAAACTTTGTGCGGATATTTTGTAAATTGGCAAGTAAGAGATATTTTGAAGCTCTTGCTATAACCTTAATTGTTTCTAGTTCGTAGAACTCCAAAACCCGATCCCTAAAAGGATTAAAAAACGCTCGAGAGGACAACAATAAAATTGTTTCGGTGCAAACAGGTATCATTTATACACGAGTGGGTTTTCCGAAGCAGAGCGAGACCGGCTTACTGGCTGGACTATGAATCTTATACCAATTTATCTAAAAACCCATCGTGATACAAACTAAAAAAATGCTGTTCAATGTCCCGTTACTCGTGACATGTCGCAACAAAATAACTAAATGGAAGAAGCGCTTCAAACTCTCATTTGGGTAATATTGTGTCGTCCGTTGATATTAAATGCTGTAACAATATCTTGTATAATACAAATTTAATCTGGGGTCTTACAAGCAATACTTAGTTATAATGACTTTATGATTTGATAACTTTGAAACGGGTAGCTTATTATGGTTCTTCAGAAGTTCTGAGATCTCTGAGGAGGTCTGGAGCATGCTGTTCTACTGTACATTAACTGGGTAGCTTGAGATTGAAGGTTCTAAACACTATTTTAAAGAGGAATATTCTAACAAATATCGATACATATAATATTAACTAACATAAGTTATAAAATTAATCTAAGTAACAGATATTATGAAAAGAAAAACATTAAAATAAAAATAGAGCAAGCGGTTAATTGGAACATTATCTGTCATCGAAAAAATATACATAAACTGTAACTAATGACAGCGGTAAATTAAATATGACTTTTTTAATATGAACTGAAAAATTTACCTATTTGTAAAATAATTTTTGATACGCTAATCTAATTCAGTATAGATTATTTTTACAAAAAAAGTGCTTAAATGTAAGTAGTAAAACGACCTGGACATCATAAAGAACAAAAGTCCAGACATGTTTTCATAACAGGTAAGGAATGTTCATTTGGAACAGTCACGTCTTCGAGTAATTGAAAGAGCGCAGGTGCAGTCGAGCTGAAGTATTCACACTAATGTTTGTAGTGTTTCACAACTTTACACAAAGTATAACTACTTAGTTTGAGAAATTTTGATAGACTTTGGATGCACAGCGTAACGAACTCTCTAGACGGGTCCATCGAACTGGACCGGGGAGGACGTCACGCTCACGTCTCTGTAAATGCGTTCGGGTAACGGGTGTTGTGGTGTAAAGGCTTCATCCATCGGTGATTTCAACCCATCCTTGGTGAGGAACAGCTTTGTTGGCTGTAGTAAACTGAGTGACACTTTAATCCGTGGTACTTAAACATGGTGCTAGAGTTTCTAACCTGAATGGTTTGCTTGCTTAGCTTATCGTAATCTATCTAGAATCAAACGGTGCGAAGTACGAATATATATTATACGAAGTTACTATCAAGAAAGTAACAACAAACTTTACAATTCATCACCAAACTGTACCACTCATCGTCAAACTTTCGGATGTTCGAAGCCAAATACGACGGCCGACCACTTACATACGACTGGAAAAGTTTTCTAATATTAGGACAATAGTACGAATATTATATAAGAGTACTCGGTACTTAGTTCTCTTGGTTTCTACGTCAACCTTTTGTGAAATAATAATCTCATGAGTACTGTAACGATGATTGATGTTAAATACCTAAAGTAGAAGGTACACTCAGAAAAATAATTGTACAAATTGTAATAAAATATTTTTCATAATTTCAAAAAGCTACAAAACGTCAAACATAAAAACCTCAAATAATAAAAGTGATTCTTTTTTGTTCGAACGTTAACTAAAATTCGGCTCGAAATAAATTTTACTAGCGCCGTATTCTGTTTTCAAATTGCCGTTTGTTCTTGTCGCTGTAGAGGCTTTGTTATAATAAATTTCTAGTATCCTTTGTTGTTCCGATTGAGTGACGTTTACGCGCTATTTCTCTCATTTGCTTCGCTGGTGCAATATAGCATCAACGATAGTTTTTTCTTGTTTGAAACTTTTGCATTCCTTTCTAAATTTCACAGTTTTACAACATATTTGTTTAGAGCGCAGTTACTTTCAATAGTTTTATGATTAGTTTCAAGAAGAGTGGGATGAGTAACTGTCGCACGGTATTCTTATTAAAACCTGGGGATGGGATACAGTCACTAATGTTAGGAGTTAGATAGAGTATGTTCATATTATATAAATAATAAATATTACGGCAAAATGTACTTTATCTATATGCATAAACTTGGTAATAAATTGTAGCACTGTGTATACTGTGGTAAATAGTTTCAAATTTTTAATTAATATTAATAGTGCAGCATCTTGTAGTCGTCATAACATTTGCCCCATAACTGAGCCCTGGTCTAAACATGGAGAGGATTTTAAGATCATAGTGCCCTACAATGCCAAATGCAGATTGATAGACTTCATATACTTTCGATAGCATCGTGGTCAACTCTCAGACATGTAGGTTTCCTGACAATTGTCTCCACCGAAGGTTTGTAAGTTTACGCGCGTTATAATTTTGAAAAACATGTTATGCGCTCGATTTAAATGGCTTGTATTCAGATCCTCCCATGCAGCGATCAAACTATAATTACTTGGGAAATAGGAATTGATATGCAAAATTAAATCTAGCATGATTGTAAGATTTTTGTTTACCGACCCGAGTACCATAACTAAAGTTTATAGTAGCTCTGGGTAGTGTTTTATTGTATATGCCCACAACCATAAGTTAGGATACCACAAGTGGTTAGTAATGTCTATATTTGTGCTGCGATTAATGCACAATTTTGTTCAAACCGTAACTATTTTGTTAAGTGGATTATTTTATAATACACTGGAATAGAAGTTTAGAGTAATGAGTCGCAATCTCTCACCTCTGCCGCTATTAAACTATAAACTATAAATCTTGCTTTATGTGACAAATTAAAAGTGAACTATGGTCGTCTTTCTCCTCGAAATATTCATTTCATAAATAATTTCAACCTTACACCGAGCACCTAAAGTTTGTTTTCATTAAACAGCTAAAGTTCTTTGCGTTGGGCTCAATTAACTTTACAGTTACTGTGGTTCTTGTTGCTACCAAAATAAGGCTGATATTGCTTTGAAGGAACGTAAAATTTGGTTGAGAATTCGTTGCATTTCACATTGAGCGTCACAATAATTATGACAAGTGACGTCTCAAACGCAAAAGTTACATTGCAGGAACTAAAAGTTAAGCTATTTACGAGGAAATATTTTCACCGTAATTTAGTATGTGTTATGCAGTACTAATGTACGTTCGAATGAGGTATCATCGCTATACTTGCTATTAACGCCTCACAGAAACTTGTCTGTTTCTAGCAAATTGGTGCACTTCATCGCTTTATGGTGGGTATAGCCGGCTGCTTTTATCCTAGAATAGAGCTCTGGTACTCTTTTAACAACTTCATTTGATTCCTGTAGTATTGGGTTGGAGAACCCACTCAGATTGAAGCACAGAAAAGGGGATAATTTGCAATACAATAAGTTATATTTGATTAACTTCACTAGATCCAGTGAATTCAGAAGGCTTAGTGGTCGAGTTGGCACCAGTTATGGCACTCCTGTTTCCTAGCATTGGACAAATCTTATAAATGAAATTAATATAAATAAGTTAGTATATGCCTCGAGCTAAGAGTATGGATTTAATATGATTTGTCAAATTTAATAAAGACCTTTGTTTCGTTGTTATAATTTATTATTCTGAATCAAATTAGGATAGATAAAAGCACTTAAGTAAATTCTCAATTTAGTTTCATCCATTTAGTCACCGAGTAATGTAAGTCACGTTTAGTACCTATACTCGTATCTTTAAATTATTTATGACTAGCTGTACCCGCGGTTCTGCCCACGTGGAAATGAGTTGTATGTATGTGGCAAAGTTTTGCCCGCATAAATACGAATCCCGTGCAAATTGTAACATAAAAAAGTAGCATATGTTACTCCTTATTACATTAGATATCTTCCAGTGAAAGTCCTGTCTCAATCGGTCCAGCCGTTCCCGAGAACAAACTGACAGATAGACAGACAGACAGACCGACAAACACCCAAAAAAATTTAGATTTTTTTAATATTTGAACCGTGTATACTGTTACAGTGTAAACCGTGTTACTTTGTGTTTCATAACAACATTTTTATCTGTGAGTAAGAAAGTAAAGGGAAAGATCTCTCTCGTCGTGGAGATCACTTTATCTCATTCATCACAACATATTACTAAAGCACTTCTACATTTAGGGCCTTTTCACTTAGACAATGTAAGGTCAAGTTCACGCTGGGTAAGGATAAATTGGCAAACTTCACGTGCGGCGGAATATTGAACTTAGACTTTACATCGTCAATTAGGCAGTCGAAGTTAACTATTATCTAAATGAATGTACTTGTAGAGTTGGGCACCTTGTAAAGTGGCTTGTTATATTAAGTTAATTGATTTGTAAAAGGTACGCACTATAAGATAAACTAACGATAGATAATTCCATTCATCCTAGAGTCAAGGCAATCCTCTCGTAATGTTGATCATCGGACGACACTTATCCCATGTCCCTTATAGAGAATGCTGTTTCTGTACCACTTACTTTAATTCCGACAATACCTACTTCCCCACGGTGCTTGGGTTTTTTGCATTACCACCCATCATTTAGAATTACCAAACGTAATATAATGATTAATAGTTAATTAATTAATATTAACGTTTTTGGCTCTTCTTACTACTATTACCACTACAATTATTCCTAAATTATTTTTAAATGGAGAAAAACGTAACAAGAAAGTCCGTAACAACAATAAATCTTTGAATTTAAAAACGTTTTGATTGAATGTACATCTGATTTCAGAATATCAAATTTTACGCAATATTTTCCGGATCCAAGAAAATGCTATATTTTTTAACAAAAAGCATTAATATAACACAGAAATGGAGGGAAGTTAACAAAAATGTAAGACGAAAGGTGTCCCACATTTCAAGTGGCACGCTCCGGAGCCACGTGTCACGTAGTTCACATTTACTGCGGAGGAATTGGCCAAATCAATTACTCTCGAGCTATTGTTATCGCCAATATTTATTTCCGAGCGGTAGCCGAAGAAAAGCGTTCGTTCTCCACGATAAATTGTAAGCGGGTGTAGTGCGGTGTAAGGTTTCAAACTAATGGGTTTACTGTATTGTTTGATTGTCTTTACAATTTCAATAGTTCGTAATTTGATTTCACGTTTATTAGTCGCATTAAGAGCTTAGCTCGACAAATTGTGGTAATCCTAAATGATGGATCGACTTAAGCAATGCAGATCGGTTGATTAATGGGTGACCGCTAATGGTAAAATTCTACCCGGTTATTGTGTAGTGAAGCTAGTCGGTGGTCTTTGGGTGTCATACAACCAGCCTTTTTGTTAACAACATCAAAAAATTTATTACTTTGTACTCGGTTGAATAGTATAAATCTGCAGATTAAGTTGGACCTCATGAAATTTATATTTTGCTGAGAAATGAAAGTTCTTATTTATAAGTGTCGCATGTGTAAAGTTATCTTAAATTAAAATGGCTTGTGATTACAGTAGATGAACTTTACAAAGGTTGTCTGCGGTTGTGTGGTAAAAGATGGAATGAAATATCACACTTGAATATACATGAACGAGAAAAAAGCCCGGCTTCGCTCGGGTAAAACGTGGCATTTTCTACATCATGTGTGTAATCCAGATAAAGTAGAACACTACGCGTTAAAAACACATAGCACATGGATTCGCTCTATGTTGACGGCAAGACGTGTCGTTTTACACATCATAGGTAATGTAATACTTATGTTAATCACTACTTAAGTTGTCATCCAGTGTCAGTGACCTGTGACCTTTCGCTATATTAGTCAATATAGCAACTGCGATTTTTCTGTCAGCACCATTAGAATTGAACAAAATACTCGACATAAGCGAATTTTGCGGATAGATGTTGTTGACTGGAAGTTTTTTATGTTTTATTATTCAGATAAGGATGCGATCGAGTCTACGTACCCCATGACGAAATAATTAATATAGATACCTACAGCTTAATGCAAGTATTACAGTAGAATCAGCCAGTGATTTTCAAAATAAAATCAACATCAAACTTCCCGCGTGGCATTAGAATGTTAGAAAATGAGGCTTGATAAAAACTCCGCACCGGATTTTTAACGAAAGATAATCCCGGAGAATCACAACCTCCATGTTTATTACTGTTCCCAAGGCGAATGCGACCCTAAAAGTGTAGAATTTAAGGTTGAGCTTACATTGAAATAAGAGATGAAGTTTATATGCGAGGAAGTCGGTGTTCCCGAGGGATATTACGCGTTGCCAGCGTCAGAACAAGCCATCAACTGTATATCCGTCTCCATTGAGTGGTGCCTTAATTTACCGGATTATTGTTTGAGGAGAAGGATCTAAACATTCTAGAATTTCCACTCGCTAAATCCGAGCAGATTTGTTTTGAAAGAGAAAAACCTCTTATGTACTTGGCGGTACTAAGTAAAATATGAATACATTTTATTAAAATTATCCCAACAGAAAGTATTTACTAAAACGACGTGAATACGTTAAATTATTTTTTGCGTGCTAGTTATCAATCTGTAGTTTCTATATGTATTCGTACACAATACATTTTATGATTTATATGCTCGTATTCAGTAATATTTTGAATTAAATTCTTAAGCGACCACCCGTCCTCAATGCGACCATTTGACCAAACACTATTAAATAACTCAATGCTTCATATTTACACTGATGGGAGATAAATAACGAATACTTTATTTTGCTGATTATATTATATTATTTACAATATTTTGCTTTATACACTCATCTCTTTATATTGCCCAATATAATTCGTGCTTAAAAAGGCGTACAAAATTTTCCTTTGATGTATTATTATGATGTTATAAGTATCATTATTTACTCATTACTTGAATGTAATATTTTTTATATGAACAAAGTAAATAAATGTTTTCTGATTGTCTGTTGGTGTTGACTTGTTTCTAGCGACACGCTGAACGTTACTCTGAACCGACTTCCTATCGAGATTGTGAACGGTTTACACAGTACGTACGTGTTTCAGATAAGGCAGCTGCGTTTAGACGTGACGTAAGCGGTATGACGTCACGACACGCTATATTTCGCTGTCGAATATTGTGTAGAGTAAGCTTTTACAATTGTTAATATGATTTAGTCTTTTGTAAGATCGCTTTTTAAATTTAATACTTTTGTAACAAATTGTAATTGACTAGTAAGAGGTACATATGGACGAAATTATAAGTAATCAATTTTGCCTTTTGGGTAAGGAGCTCGTAAAATGGTAGACTATCGTAAATTGAAAAACCACTAAATAAATTACCTCTTTCAAAGACGTAACGTCGGTTAAAACTACTCTGATCGTAAAGTATACAAATATTTCATTGGTTAACACCGCCAACGCTCTTCACTGTTGGTTGGAAGTGGTTATACAAGTACAATACCTGCTATACGAAGGAACTTCGACAAACTTACCCACTTGTTAATATTTCTGGTTACCAAGTTTGCATAGTTCAACGTAAAGTTAACCAACATTTTATATATAACTTTATTTTTGTATATCAAAGCTAGTATAACCTGAGCTCGCTTTGTTTATCGAAGTATAACTTTATGCGCAGCTTCCCAAACATGCACTTTCCTTCTAGAGTCAACTGTGAAATGTATATATTTTCCGCTCCATCATTAACTGGCAACGTGTCTGTGATCCGTCCATATTATGGTCGACAGTTACCACCCCGTATTTGTTTATCGATTATACCATAAAATAATGTATTTACATGATCTTGTACAAATTAATTCAAATCGGTTAGAAGTACCATTAGAAAACTACTATCAACTGCAATCAAAAGCTCATTCAAAACCATAAAGCCCACCAGATGATTACTGCGAGGACCGGCAATCTACATACAAATACCAACACAGCGACAGAAAACTTCCCAACAGCATGCAACGGCACACTGTTATGATTTTACGTTCCAAATGCGTTCCTACGGGAGCGAGTTGTTTGACGACAGTTCCGCGCCGCCATTTTATGAGTTAGGCACAGCAAAATGGCCGCTGATAACCCGCGCATGCCACTTACGTCATTATGTCATCGTGTTTTCAAGTTAGCCGGGAAAATGTAATGTTGGATACGATTCTAAAAGTAATTTTATTATTTTAGTTGTATTGTGTCATATCTTGCAGCGGACGATCACAATTTTATTGTAGTTGGAAAGTATTGGTGCTGTGCATACTGTAATAGGATTTGTTTGTTGTTTTGAAATCGTACTATATTTTTTACAACTATACAAATACCTTCAAAAGTGGAATCTTTGAGCTCCTGTTGCCTGTTGGTCAGCAAGTTGCACCTCAATTTTGCACTTTTGGTTTTAAATAATTTATTGGTTGATATAAAGGTTCTAAATGAAATTTAAGGCAAAGTGTAATGAAAATGTAGGAAGTTTTAAGTTCAACTATTTAGTCATATTTTTATACTTTTCAACTTGCAACACGCAACTTTTATAGGATAAAAATAGTTATTAACTGATGGAGAAGATGGATTTAAATTAACTCGAGCATAGAATCCAGTGGATATCTCTGTACCTTAAATGAATAAATAAAATATTACACGTACAAAGACACACCCACATGCATAATCGACTTACGTATTATATTATATTGTTTTAATATTTAATATGCAAATGGCGGTTGTCAAAAGATTTCGGCAGTGTTTTATTCATTCATATATTATAATATTGAGATACTATTTTCTAATCACAATTATTTTGAAAAGTTTGTAAATTTTGAAAAATTGATTGTATTACTACAAGTCCCGGTCACGCATTGTTTTAGTATTTTTGTATTGTGTTTATTCATTTCATACAGTTAAAAGTCACTCACCCTTGCCAACCAAATGACAGGTAAACAAATCCTATTTGACGTGTTAAGTCGTTTTTGTGTTTTTATTTAATAAAATGTAATTTCAGCCAAATACACTAAAGACTATATTATTATTGACATCAAATCACCCAAAACTATATTTTTTGAATAAAGGTCTCAAGATAATATTCTAACAATTTTTTAATGAGTTTTGGTCGAATTCCGACCACCACGCGATCTCTAGTATATATAATTACTTGCTAGTAACCAAATGTAGCGAAACACTTCACTGGCGTTACATAGCGTAGAACGCAAAATGATCAAATCGTTTCACACATCAACCCATAAATGTCCCACTGCTGGGCTCGGGTCTCCTCTCACACAGAGAGAGTTTAGGCCATAGTCCACC
>DWPQ01002359.1:0-10728 GCA_018251795.1 Perichares adela | reverse complement strand
ATACTCCTCCGTCCGCGCAATTTTCGTAAAAAGGGATTGAAAGATTTCGCTTCACGTATTTATATATAGATTATTAGGGTTATTACGTTAGAATATTTAATATGATGTAATTAAATAAAAAAATACTTTAATGAAAATAAATATTGTGTGTTGTTTCGCTTTTTATTAAATAGTATACAATTTAGTTAATTTATTGTTAACCAATAGTAAATTGATAGATATATCATATAGAATTGTAGTTCAGTAAATGTATTTGCAAAAAGATTTGTAATTAAGAGTATGTAAAAAACATTAAAATCAATTGATCGTAACCAAAATACTATAATAAAACTTACGTGCAATGCAAGCATGGTCCTGATGATGCTCGAACTACTTCACCGACTTTGTATGAATGTCCTTTTATTTGGCAACCTCTTCTCTGTGCGGCGCCCTTGTATGCGTGAGGCAGGAAGTGCGGTGGCAGTGTTGTCGTTGTGGTTGTTGTTGTTGTTGTAACGTTGAGTGTTGTCGCCATTGAAACTGGACATTCGTAGCGCGGACAACAGAATCCTTGGATTGGTTCTTCGTGACATCCATGAATAGGAGGAGGGCAACTTTGTTGTAAACAAATAATATCACTTCTAAAGCAGAAACAGAAATCACATGGATCATCTCTTGGGATTTGTTGAGCGGATACATATACTTTTCCACCATATCGACAAGTTCCTGGTCCGAAAGCTTGATCTTCTTCAACATAGTCTGGTTCTTGACCATAGCCGCTAGATCCACTAGGTGGGAAATCTGGTGAAGGTATCTCATCTGAAGGTTGAATATCGTTGATACCTGGCTTAGGCAGCTCTGGTGCTAGTGTAGGCGAATACGATTCACTGGGTTTATCTTCTGGTTTAGTATATTTATTATCTACTACAGGAAGGTGTGTAGTAATTTCTTCTGGGATGTTTACTGTAGTAGCTTTTGTTACTGGCGGAATAAACGCATCTTCAGAACCAGTTACTTCGTGCATAACTTCCTGTTCAGGAGTCTTTTCTGCATCGTCTGGAATGGAATCTTTTTTATCAGTGGTTGTTTCACTTTCAAAGCCTCCAGATGTTGTGGGTTTCTCATGTTCCTTGTGCGGTACTATTGAAGACATTGTGAAAATCTCTTCTCCAGAAGATGCCGTTTGTGTTTCAAAGTGTGCACTTGGTATTGTTGGCCTTGAAGGTTCTGACGATATCGAAACTTCTTCAGTCACTATTTCAGTCTTTTCAGGGATTTTTTCAGTATATTTACTAGCTAGGTCTGGAGGTAGAGTAGTTGATTGATCATCTGTTTTGGTAAAGGTTTCCTTAGTTGTGTGACCTTCATAAGAATCATCTTGCGTAACTTTGTCTGGAACATTTTCTAATGGTTGATCACCTCGTTCCGTTTGGTAAGTTTCAGGAGATTTTGTTCTATCTTCTTCAGTAATTGTAACCCCTAATGTATCTTCATCCACTTTAGTTGTGTGTTCCTGTAGTTCAACGAGATATGGCGTAGTTTCTGAA
Organism: Perichares adela; assembly: GCA_018251795.1. NCBI lineage: Eukaryota > Metazoa > Arthropoda > Insecta > Lepidoptera > Hesperiidae > Perichares > Perichares adela. Next base: position 9,202 of record DWPQ01002359.1, on the reverse strand, counting down.
GAAGAGTGAGTTGGCTCCAAAGTTGTTGATTGTTCCATTGGAACTTCTGGTATTCCATCATTTGATATATGGGTACCCTCAGGTTCTTTATGCATAATTTCACTTGCAGTTTCTTTTTCACCTGAAGAATCACTTACTAATACTGCAGCTTCCGTTACTTTTGGTACCGAATCCTCAGTTATTTCTGTAACATAGGCTTCAGTTAATTCAGATACAGCAGATTCTGTTACTCCAGCTTGAGAAGCTTCTGATAGTTCTGGTTGAGGTGCTTCTGTTACTATGGCTTGAGAAGCTTCTGTCACTTCAGGTTGAGCAGCCTCTGCGACTTCAGCTGGAGAAGATTCTGTGACTTTAACTTGAGAAGCTTCTGTGACTGCAGCTTGAGAAGCTTCTGATATTTCTGGTTGAGATGTTTCTATTATTTCAGGTTGGGAAGATTCTGTTACCTCAGATTGAGAAGCTTGTGTTACTTTAGGTTGAGAAGCTGTTGTTACATCAGATTGAGAAGCTTCTGTTACTTCAGATTGAGAAGCTTGTGTTGCTTCAGATTGAGAAGTTTCTGTTACTTTCGATCCAGTAGCTTCTGTAACTTCAGGTTCAGAATCTTCCATTACTTCAGGTTGTGAAGGTTCTATTACTTCGGGTTTCAAAGTTCCTGGTAACTTAGGCTGATCAGCTTCCGTAATTTTAGTCTGAGACGCTTCTGTTACTACAGGTTCATCAGTTCTCTGCATTTCAGGTTCAGAAGCCTCTGTTACTTCGGGTTGTGACGCTTCTGTTACTACAGGTTCATTAGTTCCATATATATCTGATTCCGAAGATGCTGTTACTTCAGGTTGTGAAATTTCTATTACATCAGGTTGAGAAGTTCCTGGTATTTCAGCTTGTGAAGATTCTATTTCTTCAGGTTTAACAGTTCCTGGTACTTCAGGCTCAGAAACTTCTGTTACTTCAGGTTGTGAAGTTACTGGTACTTCGGGCTCAGAAGCTTCTGTCACTTCAGGTTGTGAAGGTACTGGTGCTTCAGGCTCAGAAGCTTCTGTCACTTCAGGTTGTGAAGGTACTGGTGCTTCAGGCTCAGAAGCTTCTGTTACTTCAGGTTGTGATGTTATTGGTACTTCAGGCTCAGAAGCTTCTGTTACTTCAGGTTGTGAAGTTATTGGTACTTCAGGCTCAGAAACTTCAGGTTGTGAAGGCACTGGTACTTCAGGCTCAGAAGCTTCTGTTACTTCAGGTTGTGAAGTTACTGGTGCTTCAGGCTCAGAAGCTTCTATTACTTCAGGTTGTGAAGTTCCTGGTACCTCAGGTTGAGAAGTTTCTGTTATATCAGGTTGAGAAACTTGGATTACTTCAGGTATCTTAGGATAGGAATCAGTTACAGAAGTTTCAGTTACTTCGGATACAGAAACTTCAGGTTGTTTATGTAAAGAAGGTTCAGTTTCTTTTGGTACAACTTCAGTTACTTTAGATCCTACAGATTCAGTTTCTTCTGGTACAGAAGCTTCAGTTACTTCAGACACTATAGGTTCTGTTTCTTGAGGTACAGAAGCTTCAGTTACTTTCGGTACTATAATTTCCGTGTCTTTTAATATTGAAGATTCCGTAGCTATTGGAACAGAAATATCGGGTTGTATTGACACGGATATCTCACTTGTAGTGTCTAACGATAGTGAGGTCTCATTTTCCGTTAATATTCCAGTTTCTCTTGGTATTGGAGTTTCAGTTTGGGATTCTGGAGGTATTGTCTGTTCTGAAGATATTTCTACGGGTATAATTTCTAGCGGTTTCTTTGTTAAATCATCAGAAACTGTTGTTTTATCACTGATTACGTCTTTTTCAGTAACTTTCGATATCGGTAGCTCTGTCTGTGTGTCTGCAATAACATCAACTTCAATTTCAGGTTTTAAAGTCACATCGTGTGTTTCCGTAGTCTGCTCTTCTATACTTTCAGTAACGATAGGTAATTTTTCTTCTTGATAGGGTGACACGGTTTCAGTGTGCAATAAATTATTGCCTTCCGTAGCTAACGGTGTTGGGGTAACATGATCAAATTCTTTAGTGACGAATGTCGGCTCCTCTTTTTCTGATGTATCCGAAGATGTTTCTTGCGAAGTGCCAATTTCTCCCATTTCTTGTATTTTTGTTGTCTCTGGTAATTCAGTAATTTGTTGCTTTTCTGTAGTATATTGCTCGGGTTGGGCAGTATCTGCACCAGGTGAAAGTGTACGTCTATTATTTTCTTCGCTAGGCAACATTTCTGAGCTTTCCGTTGTTAACATATCACTGTCAATCATATGTGATTCTTCTTTGCTTGTAGTTAAATCCTGATATACTTGTGTTGTTACATCTTTTTTATCATCTGTCTGGAGTATCTCCGTAGATTTCTCTTGATCTTCAGTTACAGAGCCCGAAATTTCAATATCAGGTGACACTGGTCGTTCTGTATAAATTAACCCTTCGGTAGTAATATGTTGTTCGGGTGTCAGTGTATACTCGTCTTGCTTACTAGGTTGAGGCTTATCGGTTTGTTTATCTTGAATTTCGTCTAACATTTCGGGATACTTTGTTGTAAATGATCCAGTTTCATTTTCTTGTTCAGTATCTTTTTGTTCGTCTTTTAATGTTTCTGATGTTTTACTACCTGGCGTTGTAAACTCTATGTTATTTTGTGTATCTTCTGTAGCACCTTCCATAGTTTGTTCCTTTACAGGTAAATTTTCTGGTTTTGTGTCAGGTTCATGTTCGTAAATTAGAGTTGTCACAGAACCAGATATTTCCGGATATGTTGTAGAAATTTTTTGCTCTTCCGTTGCAAATGATTCTTTGGAGCCAGTTGTCATTGGAGCCCCAGAAGTGGATTCATGTATAACATCAGTCGGATTTATTTCTGAATCTATCTTAATAGGATTTTGTGTAAATCCAGTATCTTGATATTCAGTAGTAGGAACCGATTTTTCAGCTTCAGTAGACGCATCTAAATGAACATTTTCAATGATTGGAGTGGATTTATCTTTATCATACATATCTAAATCTTGAATCGTGGTATATTCAGGTGATGATGAAGTAAACGTACTTTCAGGTTGACTTTCTTTTTCTGGGTATGTTTGAGATGGTGTTTCAGAATCAAATTTATTTTCTGTTACCGATAATTGAGGAGATTCTGTATGTGAAATTTGTGGTTCTGTATCAGGTGTCTTTAGTTCTTCTTCATCTGATACCTTATCTTGGGGAGTTTGTGTTGGTTTACTTATAATACTGTCAGGGTCTTCTGAATGTGTTAATTCTGAAGGTTCTGTAATAAGCGACATAGGAGATTCAGTTGGTCCTTTTTCTTCTTTTATTACATGCGCTGCGGTAGTGGATATCTCTTGATCAGTCACTAATTTGGTTTCTTGATCTTGAGATTGAGTTGTTATTTCCGATGCATGTGTGACCATACTTTGAGGCTCCATTTCATGTGAAACAGTGTACTCTGTTGGTTTATGTACGTCTTTACTTGAATCATCTTCAACAACAGCAGTTTCATGATCATCTGCTGCCGTAGTATCTTGCTTTTCTGTGAATTGTGTTAAGGTTTCTGGTGTAGTATACTGTGGTTTATCTTCCGCTTTACTTTCATCTATAGATACTGGAATAGTTTTGTCATCTGAATCGACATAACTCTCAGTATGTAATACATTAGGGGCTAAGGTATGCTCATCACTGAAAGGTTCTTGTGTATGAGTAAAATCTGGCATCTCAGTTTTGTCTTCATATGGTTGTTTCAAGGATTCTGTTGTCACTACTTCACCGTCAACTTGACTACTTGTTGATGTCTCTGGAGTCTTTGTATCAGTTTCAGCAGATAGAAGAGCAGATCCTTCAGATTTTGTTGAAAGAACTTCGGGAAGTTCTGTACTTTCTCCACTGAGTTCAGTACCAAATTCTGTTTCTGTGTATTTGTTTGTTGTTTCATGATCTTTGTCCGATAATATCGAAGGAACTGTGGTACTTAAATCAGCCGTAAATGTGGGCTTTGAGCTCACTTCTGGCTCATCCTTTGGTACAATATTAGTGGTTATGTCATTTTCCTGTGTATCTATGGTTGAAGGATCTTTATGATCGGTATCTCCTTGGAATATTTCTTCTGGTATCTTAGTGCTTACTTCATTAAACTCTGTTATGGACTTATCTGTATGTTCTTCTAATTCATCGGACACAGTTTCAACTGGATTATCATTTACGTCAACAGTTATTTCTTGGATATTTGTTACGTGAATTTCGGGTTGCGGTGTAGTAATTTCTTTAATATCAAATTCTTGAGAAATTGTGGATGAAGGTGATTCTTTGATTGATGAGTCGGGTATATTTGCTTCGCCTTCTTGAGTGATAGGCTGGCCACTCGTTTGTATATCTATGCTTTCCTCTGTTGAGGAAGGCTGCGTAGCATGTAATATTGGACTACCAGTAGTAACAGATTCTGGAATTTCATTTGGTCTCGTGTAAATATCTTGTTTATCTGTAATAGCATCATAGGTCTCGGTTGGTTTATTAAGATCTTCCTGATCTTTGATAGACGACTCAGTTGTTTTTCTACTTGTGTTTACATCTGTTGTTTGATACTTAGTCTCTTCATCTATTTTATCTTCATGTACTGTTGTATCAGTAGGTATTACTTCAGTAAATATACTTGGGATTCTTGTGGAAATGTCGTCTTCAAATTCATTATCAATTCTATTTGTGGCAGTTTCATCTAAAGTAGTTTCATGCGGTTTTGAAGATTCCTGAATTTGAACAGACTGTTCTGTAGTGATTTGTGCCGGAATATTGGTGACCTGATTAGGTAGCTCTGTAAACGTCACATCATCGTCTTTAATATTAATCTCGATATTCTTTTCTGTAGACATTTCAGGTGATAATGTTGCAGGGGATTCAGTTATTAAAATATCTGGCTGAGATTCAGTATAGGCACTATCTTGACTAATAATTGTGGTTCGTTCTTGTTTTTCAGTTACATGAGGTACAACATCTTCCACATCCATATCTGTAGACGTTTCTTTAGTGATATATTCAACAGTTTCTGTTACTTCGTCCTTATATTTAGTAGTATGAGTTTCGGGGATAATAGTTTGATAATCTGCAGTTTCTGGCTTGTTATATATTTCTGTAACGGGTTCCTCGATTTTCGTTGCATGTATTTCAGATTCTCCCTTTTCGGTAAATGTTTCTGTTGATTCTCCTGCTGATGTCTCCTCAGATTTTTCAGTAGAAAGTTCAGGAGAAATTTCTTGTTTTTCAGTAATAGCCTCTATCACCTTTTGTGTTTCATCTGAAGACGTTTCGTCTGCTTCAGGTGATTTAGTATAACCTTCGTTAATTATTTCAGTTGTAGGTTCTCTATGTATTTCATCATTTATAATCGATTCTGTCGTCAAAACACTTAAATCACTTTCTGGTTCTTGTGCAATGCAACTAGAACCAGAACATTCCGATGGTGATTTATTTTCTTGTGGCTCTTCTTTACGTCTACAAATTTCTTCTGTGCATTCAGGCAGAACTGTGTCTTCATTTGGAATTTGTGTACCTACACTAGCTGTGTCAGATCCCTTACAATCTTCGGAATCCTTACAGATTGGAAGTTCATTTGTGGTGCTTGTTACTTCTGTTCCAACAATACAATTATTTCCTTTGCATGCTTCAGATGGCTGGCAACCATTTTCACTGTCACAAATAGTTTGACTTGTCGGTGGTGACTGACATTTGCCATCAGTGCAACTTTCCTCAGAAGGCAGGCAATTATCACCAATACAAGCTTCAGGGTGTTTTAAAGGAGGAAGAGCTGTATTAATGCTTGGGTCCGTACTTTCACAAGCTCCATTTTTGCACTCTTTTTCTTGATCTTCCACTACGGGTTCACAACTACCAGAATCGCACAACTCAGGTGGACTTGGTTTAGTTTTGTGAGTTTCACATTTCTCTCCGAGACATTCACTTTCAACGGAAGGTTTTGGACTCTCAGTTCCGGACATTTGACTGTGCGATTCAGGTGGAATGGTTTCGCGAGAGTTGCATACATAAGTTGGACAGCATGCATCTGGAGTATCGTATATAGGTTGGCAGTCACTCATATTATCCATTTGTTCTGGTGGAGGACTGCATATTATCGGGTCACATTTGACAATACTACTCACGCATTTACAGCTGGAATGGCAATTGTTAATATTTGGAACATTTGTATTATTTTTGTACGTAATTCCATTAAGAAGACAATCTCCTTCACCTGGAATTCGGCCAGGAGGTAGTAAATCTTCATCAATTTCATTTTCTACTGGGTTCACTGATGTTGTTTCAGATGGTTCTATTCTGCTTTCAGTTGTTGTCACTATAGATTCATTATCTTCCTTATCAGGTGTAATTGGGTGATCATGTTTATCTATAACATCTAAATCATCTTTAGGCATCTCAGGTGTCGTGACTTGTGGTTGAGAAATTTCATCTAATTTCGATAAATCGGAAGCTGTAGTTATGTCGTCTTGTTTGTGTGCAGTACTTGCTTCAGAGCTTGAAGGTTCTGGGTATAATTGTTGGGTAGTCACCTCTCCGATTGTATCAAATGATTCAGTAGTTAGTGTCTCCGGCTTCATTTCAGTAATTTTGTGACTTTCATCTTTAGTGTAGTGTGATGCAGATTCAGTTGTCATTATAAACTCGTCATCTTTGGATGTGAAACTATCTGTCTGTGAAGGAGAAGGATAATCTGAAATTGTGGTTTTAGATTCAACCGTATCTGTTTCTTTCGTGCTTTCGACAAGAGCAGGTTGTGCAGTAGTAGTCGCTTCTTGGACATGTGTGGTTTTGTCTGACGATTGAGAGTCAGAAGTACTTTCATTGAAATCATCTGGCACTGTGTTTTGTTCTTTATCTGGTTCAATTGTTGTGAGGCTAGGTTTGAGGGACTCTTCTGTAGGCGTAAACGTTTCATCAATTATTTGTGGCGTTTCTTTTTGAGGTGTGAATATATCTGACGAATCCAAAGTAGTTGCATGCTCATCACCACTACCCTCGAAAGTGGGTAATTCCGTGTAAGGTTCATCAGGTTCATTTCTATATCCACTACCTTCGACTCTCCTTGGCGGTGACAATGTAGTTAAGTCTTCGTGTATTACACCAGTGATTGGCTCTGTTACAAGTTCATCACCTTCGCAAATGTAAGTGTCCGGACAACACTGACCCTGCCGGGGGGGTAGGGAGGTACAATTTTTGCCTTCATTTTCCATAGGCGTGCCACATTCCTGAACGACACACACAATATCTCCTTTCATACAATAGCAATGTTCACAGGCTATATCAGTCTTAATCATGGCTCCATCTGCAAAGATTTGATCGTCGTGGACACAATTTTGGCTTATTTGCGTAACAGATGGCATAGTTGTTGTTGTTAATAAGAATCCAGGCGTAGGTCGCACAGTTGTAGTCATGTCATCCAGGAGCAACATTTCATCCTCTAGGTGATCTGTAACATAAAATGAAAGGAGATAAATACATGAAAATATTACCCGTATATAGCGGTCATTAAAATTAAAGTATTAATTTGTAATAGAGTAAAAATAATGTTACTAACACATTCTTGTAGCAAAAAAATTAAAGATGATACAAAAAGAAATATAATCAGAAATAATAAACAACGTTAGACGAAGTCGAAGACGAAGAACGTTAGACGACTTCCAGTTCTACTTTCCAGGATTCGTTAATTTAATGGATGGAAGCCAATATTTTGATAAAAATATTGCCTACTTGCATTGATTATACATATCTAGCGAAGTATTTCGATTATACGATGACTGAGGTATTTAGTGTTTGTATCATATTGCTTGCAATACAATAAATTATAATTCCAAAATGTGAATGTGGAATTATAGGTTTATTTTTACCCAATTGACACTTACCACAAGAGTATCGAACCGGGCAACAGACATCTTTGTGGTAGATTGGCGTACAGCCATCGACGTGAAGAGTACATTCTTGCATAACACAAGTCGTCATATTACGGATGCAGTAACAATGTTCGCAGGGTTTATTTGGTGTTGGTGGTACTTTTGAGCCTTCAGAGAAGTATTTCCCATTAATGCTGCAACCATATTTATCCACTTTGCCTAGTCCAGTTGCGCCATATTCAGCTGGCGATGTGGTCGACGTTGAAGTGAGCAGGTCAACTGGAACTGAAAAAATATTACATAAATGAGGAATCTAGCCAACGGCTTTAGGACTACGCGTCAAATTGCCAATTTTAATACCATATTGTAAGCCAATTCAAAATAATTTAAAAACAACAACCCATGCAGATTACTTGCCTAATTGATAATAAGAATAATGAAACCAAACAGCTAATAATATATGTTAAAGAATTCAACAAAGATTAGTAATACGCCAATTTTGTTATCAAGTTTTTGGATAATGCTGATAAATTCACCAATTCATATACATTTACGATAGTTATAGCCAGTTACAAAAACCTTGCCTTACAGTGGCTAGCATGAGATTTTCAAAAACTTTATGATAGATGTATTCTTACCATCTGGGCAGGTGACGATTGGACAGCACTGATCCGCTCGTTTCTCGATGGTACAGTCCTGGCCGATGGGCTTCGTGAAGGGACAGACCTTCAGGTAGCACATGAGCATCCTGTTGTGGCAGGTACAGTTCAAACACGGCTCATTTGTCATAATTCGATCGCCTTCGCCATAGTGCTGGAAGTTGTAGTAACAACCCTCAGATGGGCCTGAAATAAGTTAAGATCGATGTTAAATAAATTATAGAGGAGATGTAGTATCAATAAAAATTACCTATTTCATATCAAGTTCTACAATCTTCGATAATTTTTTAAAACCCGTTTAGCTGTATTTCTCCTTTTTCTGGACAAAAAAACACACAGATGCAGGCAAAAACTTTCAAAACACTTTAAGTTATACTAAGATAATTATAATTTATTTAGATCTTTTTTTGTTTAATAACAAATTGAAATAACAGAGAGCAGTTAAAATTTAGGTAAAATTTTCTGCATTATATTTAATGTAGAAGTTCCATAACGAGGACTTATTTGTTTAATCTTTATTGATCACAATTAAAACTACGGTACGATTAAAAAAAAAAACAATTTGATTTTTTTTAAAACTACGTTACGATTAACGTCGTTGTAACCCTTAATTCTTAACGCATTCTTCAC
>DWPQ01002358.1:0-10732 GCA_018251795.1 Perichares adela | reverse complement strand
TCAAAATCTACAGAACGGATATTTGTACGGTTTTTACTAAAAGATAGTGCAATACTTTGAGAAGGTTATAGGCAATATTGCAATACGATTTTATGTCGATTGACTGAAATATAACGATTAAAATTAAAAAATCTTGCCTGCCAGGATCTTTCCACGTGGGCGAAGCCGCAGGCACAGCTAGTATTATATATTTTTGATGTTAATAGTCGACAAATAAAGAGATAGCACTTGAAGGTAATCACACTAAAGGCATCATCGACGAGTTGCCGGCCTATAAAGAAGCAGAAGATCCGATTATTACTATTGTGCTGTACAAGACGAACCGAACTCCATTTTGCTATTTTTTACCTGTGGAAATTTTATAGACATTTCCTTGTCTTTTCCCTCCTAACAGAAAAAGTTTGTACAATAATGATATAGAATTATCATTTGCTTGCAATTGTCATTTTTATCGCTCCATCTTTAATTCTCATCAATCAAACTTTTAACATTTAAACTTTTTTTAAATTCAATCAGGCAGTGACCCTAGAGGTTTAAACCATCACTATAAGACCCTTCCAAAGTCAAATAGGGACACAATTTAGGATACAGATAAGGTAAATACCAACTCCGACCAGTCACTTCTCCTTAACGACTAGAGGGTACATCGCTTTTAATATAGGTCAAAGGCCAAAGGTTACGTAGCAATTATGAGCGTGTGTGTTACAATTTACACACACATACAGTATTGAGAAGTGTTATGTATTATTTATATAAATGTACTAGCTGTCCCGGCAAACTTCGTACCGCCCTCTCAACGATGGGACAAACATCAGATGTTTGACAGGTACGAATAATTTCTAAGGGAACACAAAATTGTTATTCTTACAATATTTCTAGCATGTTTTTTTATTTACTCACCTTTTAAACCTTCTCTGGACTTCCATAAATAAATCAAAACAAAAATTTGCCAAATCGGTTCAGTCGTTCTCGAGTTTTAGCGAGACTAACGAACAGCAATTCATTTTTATATATAAAGATTGTGCAGCTAATATAACAATGTCAAGTCATTACAATGATAATGCATATTTACAATGCAGAGTTGTTTTTTCAGTTATGTCTTAAATGTGTACATTTACCATAATTTCTCTTAAAAACTCTCACTCACTCACACTTTATAAATGTTTGAAGCAATAGTATCTTACTGTTAAATATCATTACAAGAGTCGAGGTCGTTAGCAGTATTTCCTCTTCCTATCTGCAGATAAAGTTTTATTAGTTACAACTTCCACACTGGACGCAATTCCTGACCGGACGCGCTCCAATCTAGGACAAATCGGGGAAAGCCGGTAGCCGGCAGCCGGCAGCCGGGGGCAGCCCTACGCGTGGCCAATCGGACGCGCGACGGACACGCTGCGAGCGTTAATTAGAGGGACTCCCGGCCTCGCAGGGCTTCCTATAACTCTCCCGTGCCCGCCGCCCTCGCTAACCAATTACCGGCCGCTGATGAACGCCGCGCACAAAACTTCCCACTCGATTCCATTACGCGACGTCAGCGCACTCGCCGCTCGGCCGCGACTGTTTGCGAAACTTTCATACAGACATGATCAACTTTTTTATTCAATCACTTTAACGAGATGGGTATGGTGCGAGATAAATTGCAGGTTAGTTGCAATAGAATTTAAAATATTGCGAAGTCTAGATAAAGTGGAATCAATGAATAATACAGTGACTCACTGTAGGGCTGTTAGCACATCAGTAACAATAGGGGCATCACCTACGCGTGCTAGCCAAGACAGGAGCGGTGAACATTGTAGCTGAATTTCATTAAAATTATTCCATGTTAGATTATTCTGTTTGGTGAGAACCATGCATAAAACGAAGAGGACAGAGGAGCAATTATGCGCCGCTTGCTGGGCAGGGTCAAAGGAAAAAGTCCGCTGAAACCCAAATAACAGTTGCTTAACATAGTCAGTTATAAACACTTGAGGTCCTAGTAATACTGTACTTTTGTCCGGAAAATATCGCATGGATGAGAGTAGTGTTACAAAATTCCTCCTTGTAATTTTTCGTCGGATATCGATTTAATTTTAATGAAATCAACCGCATCTCATCCCAGACAATAATAATAGGTCTGTCCCATAGGATCTCGTTCCGTTTATTACATAGCTGCGGGCACGAGACTGATAGGCATCGATTTTTAGTTGTGCGCCATTGCGCCTTCAATCTTTCGAATGGAAAAGGAGAGAAATAGGTGTGTTGAAACAGATAAATATCCCCTGCGAGTAGGTACAAGCCATGACGACGTTTACGGATTGGGTGACATTGTGATAAAAGTCTTACATGGACATTTCAGATATCTTATGTCTGAGTGAAAGCTCTCGGGCCGGCCGGCTGTTGTTTGTCATGTGTCGCGTCGATGCATGGCGCGATGGCGGATCGGTGGATGGAGGCCTCGCCTCGCTGGGAAGGGGCTTAAGTGGCCGCGTCGAGTTTGTTTTCAGAAGATAATGTATCCGTAAATATAACTCGTCGCGTTCATGCTCTGGGAATTTTATTTCTGTATACGTTTAATTTATAGTTATTGTTAGTCAGTATACTCAAAATTGAATATGCTAACTTCGATTTTTAGGTTCTGCCGCAATGTTTTTGGTTCAACGATTTAATTTAGACGAATAATAGTAGTTATGAAACCTAGTGAGCATGAAATGGAAAATGGCGTTCAGGCTGTGTCCGGTTATCATTAGGTTGGCTCTACCTATCTTAGGTAGACCGTAGAGGTAGTTAGATAAGGTAGAGCGGTAGAGTTCGTTTTACTTGCCTTGTTTCTTTATTTTGCTCACTAACCAAACTTCTAAATAACTTTAAGGTGTTGATGATGCGTTTTGGTTACATTGTTGGAGAGAAATTAACTGGTGTCCGGTGTCGAGCTTCCTGCTTAGTCAGCAACATGACGCTTTACGATGTGATTTAGCCTTTTCCCTAAAATTTGTTCCTTTTAAATTAGTCTGGTTATTTATAGAAGACAAATTACTTTTGATAGTTGCATTTTCTTGTTCAATCAAAGGCAATTGTTCAGTAAGAATGATTAAGTCAAACAACAATTTCGTTACGTAGCCATAATTATGCAAAAAAATAATCGTTCCAAGACAGTTAGTGTACAGTCATACGACGGTGATGTAAGTGTGAGGTTCGATTCCCAGTTGCAGTAGTGTTCCGGTCCCGTAGCACGCACGTGTCATTCACCTGATTCGATCTAGCGGAATTTCACGTTTTGATCAATCAAATCGGCTTCATTTGGCTCAGATCGATTTTGTTTCAGACAACGATTGTTCGATAGATAACTTTATAATTTGATACCTCGGTATCACCACATTTGAACCATAAAGGTTTGTGTGTGTGAGTATTTGTCCTTTACAACGTTTAGCTGTAGTTCGTATCTTAGATTTTTCAGGTATATGCGTTAGATCCCTTGTTTCGATAATAAAAACATAGTTATATGCGTATAGATATTAATCACATGAGAAAAACATTATGCGGAAACCTGAATACATCAGATTCCTTGTGATTGTGGTGAAGTCTACCAATCCACACTTGGCCAGTATAAGAGTGAAAGGAGAAACCCAGCCCACTAGTGGGACATTCATAAGTTATGTTGTTGTTCGATAATATTGCTCAGTAATACCGCTGTTTCCTCTTTATCTAGAAATAACATAGACTAACACATATTAATGTGTCTGCGTTGTAACGCCAATAGAAATGTATGAAATTAATTTAAAACGCAGTACATTAATTCTGCAAAATTATGCAAATTATCGTAGAATGTAATTGCTATGAAGGACTCAATTTGACAAATCAATTTTAATTTAATCAATCAGATCTAAACCAGATACAAATTAAACAGTGTGGCGGTCGGAATGCTACCAAACTGAAAAGGATATTTCATTTCCGCCCACGAGCCTAATAATGTGGGCGAAATTCAATTCATAATGTTATGCAATTATGGAAGTATTCGGTAATATCCGAGTGCACGTTGCGGCGGTCGAGCCAACGTTAGCGTCTATGTAGGCTTTACATGACTCAAATATATTATGTAGTTGAACAGTTCGCCGGAGCTCTAAGTGGAAACTGCAATGGCGGCGATGCAATGGGGGCCGCCTCCCTGCCTGCCTCTAGGAAAGCTCTGGTGTACGGCTTTACTATGTATTCAATCGACAGATAGATATATTTGCGCGCACACTCAGCCCGATGTGAAATTGAATCTAGACGTAATAACTTTACAACGCTGTTATTACGGCTTTTTGCGTTCGCTGCCTACATGCGCCCGGCTCGGGCTCGACAAGCTTAAATGTATCGAAATTCTGGAATGTAGATTCGATTTATGGGTAAATTATTATAGGGCAAATTTGATTAATTTTATTGAAATACAAATATTTAGATAACATTTACACCAGTAAGGTGATACACGTAAAATTTTTCAAAGTTATGAGCGTATTAGACATGAATGACTTGTTTCGGTGAAAGAAAATATCGCGAGGAAACCTGCGTACTAGAGAATTCTCCATAATGTTGTGTTTGTATAAGATTTGCCAATCTGCACTTGGCCAGCGTGGTGGGTTTAACAAATCACGTTATAAGAATAACCCGAGCCCAGCTGTGGGATAGTCACAGGTTGGGGTGAAGTTTATGTAATAAAAATTCACTATAAACATGATCTTCCTATTAGTATTTAAATATTAGAAACTTTTGAATTTGTAGTCTTGTGGTAAACCATTGCTATTTTTGTAAAATCCAGCGATGACGAAGCTTTAAAAGTTTTTTAATATATCGTTATTTATTTGTTCTCATTGAATAAAAATGTACCTGTAAAGTTTTATGTAAATCAGATAGAATTTATCTTATTCGACCTTTAAATATAAAACGATGTTGTGTGACTTTGGACTTGTAGGAACATTGACAAAAAATCGTATTAGCCTCTAGATTTCGAACTTTATGTATTTTGAATGTGATATCGATATTCAGGATAATTTCCTCATTATACCTTAATCCGGTGCAGACGAAAACGTAGGTAGGAGAAAGTTGATATATACCCTGAGACTGCACAAAGGCTTAAGTAAGTCCCATCTACGTTCTAACTACCGCCAACAAGATTTTTTTCATCGTCAGCCGGTGCACAATTCAGCCCCCGACGGCCGGGTGAAGTTACTGGAAAATTGCACTTAATCCGCCGACGTCTGCACTCCGCTCGCCTCAGCTTTCAAAGTAAATTCCATTCGTGAGCTCTCAAAAGTTGAAATTCCTTTGACCGTATTTAACGTATAAATATAAAATACAAACATATATTTTGCTAAATGTATTCCCATATTCAACAAGCAGGTTGTATGAAAATTGTATTCACCGTTCATAGAGTTCTTTAAATTTGAGCTATGACATATCAACTCGATTACTCCAATTGCAATAGTGAGGAGAATTCACTTGTTTGGTTGCTGAAAGAGATCCGTGTATTCCAGTGAACCGCAAAAGGATGATTATTTTATTGGCTCTAACAAATTATCTACTATCTACTGGGTTCCGATAACAACAGTGGACAGGTGCGTTAAGTTTAGTATGCGTCGACGGACCGTGGTCCGTTTTTGCGTCGAGTCGTAAGGAACAATGGCCGACGGCGCATTCCATCCGCATCACCGTTAGCCGGCCGGCAATAATCGTGGCGCTGATCGCCGTCCGCCGACCGACCGACATGATAAACCGAACTAATAAACATTCAACACTTCCGCGCTCCACAACATTAAACCCTCCATAGTCATGTTGCTTATTCTCCTACTCAATGCGTAATCGTCCTAGAAACTATTGCGATAAGTCTACACCATCGCCGCACCGATTTTCTTTCATAGTCCACCGTTTTCGAACAGCCAGATGTATTTGAATATTTTATTTTTATCCCTGATATGGAAACGAGATATAAATCAAACAACCTTTTACAAAGTCAGACCGGCATCCTAACTAGCCGGTTTAGAGTAGTCGGGGCGCGGTTGGCTTCGAGCCAGACCAAACAGGGTAAAAAGCAAGGGCGGCGGCGACCGCGCCCCGAAATAGCGAGCAAAGTCAAGGCGTGTGTCTGCTGCGCCTACGGGCGTGTGGACCGATGGCTGACACTGCCGTACACGAGACACGAATACACGGACACGACGCGGCCCGTGCGCCGCTCTCAGCCATTAGACATTAGACACACCCTAGTCTAGGGAGTGCCGATAGCCTCCTCGCCTTTACAACTGTTTAATTTAGATATAAGCATAAATATACACGTAATTAACACGATAACACTGAAGCTAATGTCATCGCCGGTGACGCCATTGCCGCGTTTTAACCCGAGTGTAAAATATTTGCGACCTCGTCCAGTTCAATTAGTCTCCGAGTGTCGTAGGGTTCGGATGTTAAACGTACAGTAAAAGAGAACAGTTTATTTGTTTAGTGTGTAATTAATAGGCGTGAAATTGTTTCAATGGGACATAGAGCGGGGCGCACGTCGCGCGCATGTGGCACAATAGCGGTACGCTGACTCATACCCGACAGGCTCGAGACTGAACAAGGACATCCTCGGGCAGCCGGCCCGCCTGGCCTGTGCCTAATGGAAACATAAACATCGTTACTCCATATCCGTCGGCTCTATTCACCATTGTGCTCCAACAAATTGCAGACATAATAAGACTTTGCAACACCGCGCGCGCCGTCGGCTTCGTGCTAGATTACACACTGGTATTTAAAAGATCACTAACAACAAGATTGTGAAATTTGTCGCCTGTGGTTATGTGCCGTAGTATATTTTATCTGATGTCGTGTATGTTATGTTGAAATTGTTTTATTCTTGTCCTAACAGATGACTTGAAGGCGGTAGCGAAGTGTCTGGTCGTGCAGGCAAAGCGGGTGGGTTCCTCGGACAATATATCAGTAATCGTGGTGTTCTTGAAGAACCCGCGTGATATAGTCGCCGACAACTGCCCGCCCATGGACCTTGGGTGAGTTATCTATCTAACGTTTGTTTGACAGTACTAAATAGTTACAATGTTGTGTAACAGAGAATATTACAGAATATTTGTGTGAAAATCCGTTTGCGGTTAGCATTGAGAGCTTAAGATTTTATTTCCAAAACCACATTACAAGGCCTAGTTGCTGTAATAATTAAACCAATCAACAAGGAGCCAGCTACTTATCATGTGAGATATAAGGTGTAAAATATACTGTAGGTACATTATTACAACCAATAATATAATTGTTCCGTCGCTAGGCTCGGGTCTCCTCTCACAATGAAAGGGTTTAAGGCCAAAGTCCATCACTCTACATGTTTAAACCAGACTATGACCATATAAGTTTAAATAAATATGGTGTCAATGCAAATATTTAACATTAGCCGACTACTCCATGACTGTAAAAAAAGTAGCCTATGTTCATCACGGATAATGTCAGCTTCTAATGATAAAATAATTTTTCAAATAGGACTTGTAGTTTCGGAGCCTATTCGATACAAATAAACAATCAAATCATTATCTATAATATTAGTATAGATAAGATTTTAACTTGGATCTAACATTGGGCAACAATATCCATGAAGCCATACATGCAGCCGACAACCGCAACCGATGGCGCACCATCGTCAAGGAGGGAGTGATCCGTGGAGGGGGTCACGACCCTCAGTAATGAGGTAAACGACGCAAAGAGAGAGAGAAGATTTTAACTTAAATTTTACAACGAATTACGAAAATATCATATAGTAAAATGTACGTTATGCTTAAAACAGTCTGTTTAAACGAGCATACGTTTCTTCAAGTGTGTACAACGTTCAAATATGTGCAACAGTACTTCGAGTAATTATTAAAACAAAATGCCCCAAATTCTGAACAACTATTACGTTAAGCGAAGCCTTAAATTTCCCGCGGCTACGTACATGTACACTACAAATTGGAGCCACTGTAGTTCGTGCTGCGTTTGGAATATATTTTTTAACATTTCAATTTTGAATTTAATTTGGTAGTGTACTTTTTAAATTCTTATGATTTTCACATCACAAATATAGGCCTTTTTTTAATGAACGCACGAGGAACTTACTTATTCGAACTGTAATATAGCAGTAATGTAAATTTCGATAGTAGTATATTTATATGTATACCTTTTATTACTCAGGTGGTGGTGGCAGCAATGGCATTAAAACCCTCTCAGTGTTAGAGGAGACCCAAGCCCGCCATTGGAACATAATTGTCATCATGGGTCATGATGGAAAAAATTACAAACTAAGACATTCTTCATTGATATAAGGATTTTTCTTTGTCTGGCGCCAGTTCTTGGCCATTCCTTTTAGAGTTAACTGGGTGTTATTTTACTGATATAAAGGTTCATACGTAGCGGTGACCATTTACCATCAGATGGCCTGTCTTTTGCCTATTTACGTAAAATAATAAATGTGTACTAAACAAACACAAGCTTCGAAAATAATTGAAAAACATGAAATGGATCGCCTTTTTATGTAAACAAAAATGGAATTGTATATGGGCAATACGATAGTTATTTATTTTTACTTTTTATACTGAGAGATTGGCTGCGATTTACTATTATTTAACAGATTAATGTCCAATACTAAAAAAACATGGGTCTATATTTAAATATGTATTATATATAAAGCAACATAATAGTATCTACTATGGAATGTTACACTATCTAGTGTACCATTCCGTTTTTACTCAAACTTGTTTAGATTTCGCGTGCTTACAAAACGAATAAACGAAATGCAGGCAGTCAAATTAAGTTCGCGTGAAATGTAAATAAGGCTGGCAGTCATCTAGTGGGACAGCCAAATTTATGTACTATCTTATGCATTGTACTCGTAAATAAGTGGCAGGGAGAGCGGGACAAGATAGCTGGGACAATGTCCCTGATGTTTCCTCTGTCCCTTGGTACGCGAGTGCATTACTACTGCATTCTTTGTTTCTCGCTTCAGATGGTTACAGACGGGCTGTTATAACTTCACTTCTACGCTTTTTACGCTAGCTACAATTTTGCTTTATTTTTAAAGTTTTAAATTGGAAAACGACGTAGAGTTAAACGTTATATTACTAAACGTCGTATTGATTGGGGAATAAATTAATTAAAAGAGAGCGATTTGAATGGTAGGTACATATTATTTCCCCGGGAAGCGGCCATTCAAAGGTAAATAGAAGGATGCTTTAGAGCTTTAGGCATTTACGCAGGGGAAGCACCGGTGCGTTCATATTGAGATCCCGGAGCTTTTCCATATGCGTCGGATGGATGCCGAGGGAGTTTTAGTTGGTAAAAATCCTATACAACCTGATACCTTTCATTAGAAAGCTCAGATATCTTGAAGAAAATTTCCTACCAAAGAAAATTGGATGTTATTTAAATATTGTTTTAATAATATATTTGTTATGATTTCATCAAACGTTAAAATGAGGTAACATTGTAAGCACGTAAGTACCAAATGTTGTAGTTTCAGATAACAAAAATAGGATACCGATGCCTCTTCCCTTTCACATTAAATTTTTTTTTTTTTTTTAACATTATACGAAAATAACAGATATTTCTGAGTTGACGTAGATTTACAAATTCCAGCATATTAGTTACATTTTAAATTAAATCAAGTTAAACGTTTGGCACGCCGGTCTATGCGACTATTATGTTTATGAATAAATCATTTTCTTTGAGACAAAGAAATGCCTGTATGTTACTTTGGCAAATTTACCTAGATATACGAAATTCTGATATTTGACATCAAATATTTTAAAATCTCACGTTGCGATATACCTGAACGGAAAGAGGGGTTGTAAGATAGGCAGTAACTATACATAAGCAATCATTTGTTAGAAGAATATTTAAAGACTCCAATGATTTAAATATCCAGTTACAAGTTTTACTAAAAAATATTTTTATGAAAAAGGGAAGTCAGCCAGTAATTTAAGTATTTGAAATATCTCCAAACGGACCATTTTGTCAGCTCAATTTTCATGATAAAAATTGTTTCCTACGATTTCTTCTCAAAGTATCAAAAAATGTCTTTCTTGTCATATCTATCGATATCTTTTGAACAATATAGAATACCTTTGTATGTAGTGCAATACTATCTAGTACAATGCAGTTCAAAATATCTATGTACAACATACATTATTGCGCACCGTAAATTAAAATATATGCAACAGAGCATATTGTTACGTAAATAAAATTACTACATTTTGTCACTATGGATTTTATAATCAATTTTTGTTATTGACAATAAGGTAGCCTAATATGGTATATGTAGAGAATAGTGAAATAAGAAAGGAATTTACATAAAATGTTACAATGTTACATAAGATTATTACACTACAAGCACTTCGTTACTTAACATATTAATTTTTCGACAAAATATTTGAGATAAGTATTATAAATTTCAATTGTTTCCGTAAAATACCAGCAAACTTTCCGAAGCGTAAAGTTCGTTAGTGTACACAAACGAAGATGCTATAACGGAAGGTCTGTTTGCTCTTCATTACCAGCAGTTGCAAACATTTCACGCTGCGTTACACCAGATTAATTGATGAGAAAGAAGTATTCTTTCTTAGCAGACTTTAATCTTTGGATTTTATCCAAATATCTATCGTAAGTCAAAGCTTGCTTTAATTAAAAACGTCTATGCTAGTGTGTGTGCTGTATACAAACAAAATGTTACTGGTGGTAAAAATTAGATTATCATTATTATTTTTTTTAGGTT
>DWPQ01002357.1:0-10733 GCA_018251795.1 Perichares adela | reverse complement strand
CTTAAAATGCCCTTTATTCCATCCCAATAAGAGCCACATCTTCTCGGGATCGTTACGATGACCATGAGCAATCAGGTGATGAGGCTTAGGCCTGGCAATAATCTAGCTACCATTATCAAAGGATAGTATTTTAAGATAATTTAATTTAATTTGATTTTTATGTAATTTGATGTCCAGTTTTCATATAAAGGGCAACGAGCCTATAATTATTTTAGCTCTTACCTTTGACTTTTTTGACTTAAGCATTACAGCTTATTTATAAATGTATTAGTGTATAGAATGTTGGCGACCTTTTAATAAATAAATAATAAATAAATAGTACCAGCTACTCCATCTGTCTGGACAATTAGTTGTGAGGACTAGTTATACTTATGTGTATTGCAGTTCTACTAGCAAAACTTGCAAACTAAATGTTTAATTTCCTTAAAGTCAAATAACTGGAGGTTAAGGAGAATTACGTGACCATGCAAGTCGTATGGCTGATTCAGTCCGGATTAGTTAAGAGTAAAATTACTTTAAGATAATGTCATTAAAGTTCAAGTTTGTTAATCAGCTCTGAAGCAGGTTAACTGAAAGTGTAGCTGATTACTGATTGTTGTACTACGTGAACGTAGCTACGAGTCGTTTGTTGTTATTGATTTTGGCAGATGTACTTACCCCTTAACTTTATTTCCGACTATCTGCCCCGACAAACGTCGTTCCGCCCTCTCAACGACGGGATGAACATTTGATGTTTGACAGATGAGAATAGTTTCTAAGAGAAAACAGTGTTGTTATTTTTATAATACTCCTAGCATTTTTTTTCATATTTACTCATCTTTTGGACCTTCCCTGGCCACAAATTATTCAAAACTACATAATATACTAGCTATCATTCATTCAGTTATTTCATTTATTCAAGGATGAACGGAGTCAATTACAACCCACTTATAATTAAATGCGTGACAAATCTCCACGACACTTCGTAATTTCTTTGTTAAACCAATTTAGCAAATAAACTAAATCTACGAGCAACTATCAAGTACTATTCAATTTTAATTTCTTTGATGGTTCTTTTAGTTACTTTATACACAAGGCTTTTGCAAAAAATACGGCCTTGTTATAAATGGACCATTCACTGTCTATTGTAATTAGTACTATTATCGTACAATTGTATCTATTAAGATATCTCAATCACTTTTTATGTCAATTGAGCTGTAGCCATTTTCCACTGTGTAACAAGAGATGGTGCTAAACCTCCCGAGTCACGATATCAAAATATTGCTGGCATATATATTTGTAATAAGTATAAAAAACTTAAATAAATAAACATTATGGCACGTAAGGAAGGCAGTCAAAATAAAACAATGGCGTTTATAAGAATAAGTTACAGTAATTGTAACAATTACAACAATTGCTTACGTCTAATTGATGTTGTAATGATTTTGTGGCGACTTTCCGCTATACCACAACAAATGAAAACGATGCCTGAATCACGGTGACGAAGTTTTCTCGATCGCTCACATGAATAAATTTCTAACACAGAACAATCGGAGTTTGACCGGGCCACAGGCATAACAAACTGGACAGACGAAAAATCACTCTTTGCCAAACTGCTTTGCCGGCAACGCATCGATGATGCCTTCGGTATTACGAAGAGCCATGGGCAGCTGTTCGTTTATCATTTTTTCCGTCTAGTTCGTCGAAGATATAAAAGTACTCTGTGGAATCCCACTACAAACGGCGTAAAAATCTGTAAACGTGAGAACACTGAAGCCAATTTCAAATTTGAAATATTACCTTTTCAGATGCTTTACGTCAGTTACGAATAATTTTTGTATAATAAACGCTGAAACAATGGCTCTAACGTTTTTGTGACTATAAGTTTGTGTTGCGCGTTTTGTCGGAGCCTGGAATAAATACAATAGCAATGATCGAAAGCGGAGTTTCTTGTGTAATATAAATTTTAACGCACTTAATCTTGCTCACGAAGTTCAATTTTCTTTATAGATTACGACAGAGGAAATTGTATTTAAAGGGAGAAAAAGAAAAGAACAATAGAATCATAAATTTTACTTCTATTTTCACATGTTTGGGTGTAAGCTTCACGAGTCATCCTTGAGTCTAAGTCTGAGTAGACTGAAGACATAGAAGACTTAGAAGTCAACCTATTCTGATCGTGGTGTACGCTGCCGAATGGATGAGGATATGTCGCTAAGCTTATCCTGTTGGAAGTCGCTGGCTGCTTCCTTATCTGGCTTACCAGCGTGCTTCTAGAGTCAATCGTAAAATGTTTCGACACTTTTCATGTGTACTATTGAAGAGCTAGTAATAAGTGGGACTTCCCGCTTTCGTCTTACCCAGCAATGCCTTTCGTACTGCAGACGTCCATGGGGGATGGTGACCAAGTGGTCCGCCACCTGATCCACCACGTGGGCCGTCTGTTCATTTGACGGCTTTTATCATACGAAACTAGATATGTAATGTAATAATGCCATACAGTTTTAATTGTGATACAAAAAAAATCCCGCATGTACTTCGTAACAGGATAATCTAAAGGAAAAATTACAACTGTTACAAGTTGTAACTGTTTGTACATACTGTGTTATGTATCTACTATGTGTAGATGTACAATAGCACATTATCACACATTCTTATCTGACACAGAGTTATTATACTGGAGGTAGTCAAGTCATAGGTTTGCCTGTGAGTGCATGTGTCCATATAATAGAAAGAGAAAGAGAAGACACCAGTACCTGTCTTTGTCTAATACGGGCATAAAAGGGAGACAGACGACTCACCCCGTTTGTACTCTTTTTTTAATGCGCATATTTTAGGCTGTGTAGTCCACTCTATGGACAAACCTAAAGCAGTTTCCGAAACTGTCATTATGACGTTTTGTTTTTAAGATGCAAGTTGTAATTATTGACAGCCAGTTATGTAAGTTTAGTGTTAGGATTTCCGAGTGGTCGTTATCGACGCTTCGGCGTCGAAAAACGTTTCCCAGGGGTCGAAATAAACGGAGAAATAAATAATAATTTTAATATAATAAGCCGACCCGGCAGTGGCAAAGTGATGAGTTGCAATGATGAAGTAAATAAAGTAAATGATCACAATTTTGTTCATCTGCTTAGTGATGAATATTTAAAGATTTTATTATAAACTGTCATACTTACCACTTACATCGAATAACATACTCGACGTATTTTTAGCTCTCACTTCACTTGTAATTTAACATTCATTACTATTGTGAAGAAACAATAGTTTTGTTTGTAAGAGCTATTGAGCTGAAACTAATTACACCAAATACCGTGCGACCTCCATTTACCAGATGTTTTCGTCATTTCCAATATTCTTCTTAAAATTATCAAATACTTAACACAAGAAATGTTTCATCGTTTTATTCACAAAACGCATTAAACTATTACAACAGGTTATTAAACGTTCAAACTTATCGTCCAAGTACTAAAATAGCTATTACGCTAACCACAAATAATTTCATAGATATTTGTATCGAAACACAGCCGCTCGTACGATCATTTAAATAATACAAAAATCGATCACAATCAACCTTATAATTCGTCATTCCTTCACGACTGTACATAATAATCCTACAGGCAGCCCGCTTCGTAACATATAATCGCATTCTCGTTATTGGGTCCCAGACTGTAACATATTTCCAATCCTTGATGCCCTTCTGTCCATCCACAGAGTCCACAGATTTTGGCATTAGGCTATCGTCTTCCAACCTCGGCTCCTCGATCCAGAGACTGACGTCAACGTCATCCTCCGTCATTTTCTTGGAGTTGTAATCATGAATGTGGTTCCTCAGGAACGATTGGGCCATGAAGCAATAAATACTGACGGTTTCGGTTAGGTCCACGTCTTCGACTCGGAGCCAGCACTGATCGGAACGGTCGTTCCGGTTCGGTAATTCGAATGGCACGGGAAACACTGCGTAGGGCTTGATTTCTTGTGCAATAACTTCACAAACGACACTATAAGGCGATATCAATGCGATTGTTATCAGAGTTCTGAATAACATTTTAAAGTGCGGCTACGACGAAGGCATCATTGTAACTAACCGTTCGTAACTTAGTATCGTGACGGCAAAAAGCGAGGAAGAGTGACTTGTCTGTGACATCGCGAGAGTGATTACAGACTGAAACATATTATTAAATAAAATACAACCTCATTGTTCCACTGGTCTACGACGCGGCAAAAAAGACAGAGTTTTCTCAGCCTTATCTGTAACGCAACTTAACATCTACGTCACGAGCTATAACTTTGACACAATTTCATTACTTCCGTTCGTAACTGATAGCTGGAAAAGTATTTTAAAAAGTATAGTGAACGAAAACTTCTTGACTGATGACTAGTAACTTTACTATTAATTACTTAAAAAAATTGCTACCGCCCACACCCGAAACAATTATTAATTCATTAAAATAATTCACTTATCACTCACTCACCAGGCTGTATAATCTCATAACTATTTTAACAGTGAATGTGCCTAGTTGTATAAATCATAAATATATTCATTCATAGCAATTATTCATGGTGCATTATTCATATTGTTTTTTTTCTTGGTTATAATTCATTTATCTATACACAAATAAAATTGAAGTGTCTGTCTGTAATATTAAAATAACCGCTTTGTACTTAATGCATATACACAGTACGTATACAAAAAAAAACTATTTTTGTCTGTCTGTCTGTTTGTTCCGGGTAAGCTGGACGAATTTTGACGGGACTTTCATTGGATGATAGACGAAATTGTGGAGCATCAATAGGCTACTTATATCTTAGAACTTCCGCGGAGCCGGGTTTATGCGGGAAAAACTTTGTGACACACTGATTTCCTCGCTAAGCTACAGGCACAGGTAGTATGCTAATATAACTTCCTCGTTGACTTTTGATTCAATTATTTCCCGGTATGGTAAATATTGTAGGCAATGACTAACAATAAATATGTTTATGTTATTGGCGTGATGCGGTACAGGTAAAGAGGTATAAATAAAAAAAGTCTTTGGCAGAGACGCCAATCGTTGCAGAGATATCGATGAAAAACCTACCTACTCGTGAACTAGTGCGCTATAACAAAAATTATTATTTAAAAGCTATAGATTCTTAAATCATTGTTAATTAATCTGTACTAATATTATAAAGAGGCAGATTTGGTTATTTGTATTGAGTAGGCTTCGAAACTACTGGACCGATTTGAAAAAATATTTAACCATTAGAAGCCCACGTTGTCGGTGATGAACATAAGTGACTTTCTATTGCGGAAAAATGCTTCATTCCTACGGAAAAATGGGTATTAGTTACAAATAATTTACACAGCAAAGCGATTCGATACAACGATAGGTGACTTGCTATGTGAAGAGCAACAGGCGTTTGAATAACCGAACATCCCTACACTAGGGGAGTCAGCTAGTAATATATTTTTAATGTTCACTTCCAAATAACTATGTAATTCTACAACATTATAACCATTTGGCTACAGTCCGATTTACCTGATTTGTTTCAAACACTTCTCTGCAGCATCCTAGCCTTCGTTTGGTGGTCAGACGATTACATCTGCATTTTTTTTTATTACGATGTGGCAATACAAACCAACACTCAAATAAAAGGCTCAATCTCATTCCTAACGAGCTAGTATTATTGTGTTTAAATATGACCAATCCTCTATTTGGTTATCACAATTGTTGACCGAAATTTGTAGCTCAGTTATTGGAACTGATTTTATTATTGTTACTGTTTGTTTATTCTTAATGACTATAGCTATTAGTTCATTTTAACCTTTAGCCCGCTCATATCTGTTGTTGGAACACAGCATAAGGATAAGCGTGGAGCGCGTCAAATATTCCCAGAATAGCGTCATTAATGATATTAAATCTATAATATATAAAACGCACTTCAGTCGTGTGGCAGGCGCCCGCGCGTTCGCTGACGATGGCGAAGAAAAATTTAATCTTGTGTACAGTGATCATACTTTGTACTGCGGAATTAATACAATGTGGAAGATTTTCTTTTGGAAAGTGGTCACGACCAAGTTCAAGTAGATGGGGTTCACGCAGCAAACCCTCATCACATTTTTCTTCACCGAAGACACGTTATGGAAATCATTCACCACCTTCGTCACGTTTCTCCGGAAACCATGGAAGAGGAAGCTTGAACCCTCCATCAACTCGAACTGGTACTGGAAATGGAGGTCCTAGTTACCCACCATCTATAACAGGTTTGTCCGGAAACCATGGAGTAGGAAGCTTGAATCCTCCATCATCAACTCGATTATCTGGAAATGGAGGTCCTGGTTACCCACCATCTTTAACAGGTTTGTCCGGAAACCTTGGAGTAGGAAGCTTGAATCCTCCATCATCAACTCGATTATCTGGAAATGGAGGTCCTAGTTACCCGCCATCTATAACAGGTTTGTCCGGAGACCATGGAAAAGGAAGCATGTATCCTCCGTCATCAACTCGATTATCTGGAAATGGAGGTCCTAGTTACCCACCATCTATAACAAGTTTGTCCGGAGACCATGGAAAAGGAAGCATGTATCCTCCGTCATCAACTCGATTATCTGGAAATGGAGGTCCTAATAAATATTCACCTTCGGCACCACCTATGTCTTCTGTAGGCGTAAATACTCATCCCTCCGGTCAAAATGGCTTATCTGCAGTGAACGTTCCATATTCTCATGGTCTTCCAGCCGGCGTTACTTCTGGGTCCAGACCGTATGGCCATATTACTTACCAACATAAACCTCCTAGTTCCGCTGGGATATTTAACTATCCTCCAACTTATTATTACTCTTCACCTCAGTACCATTATATAAATGAATATAGAAGTTCAGGAAGTCGGTACAGTGATATTTTAATGGGCTTAACATTATTAAACATATTCCGATCTCAACACCACCATCACAATCATTATTATCACGATGACTATTATCGAAGAAGATATTCGTCAGACAACAGTAACAAGAGCAATACTAAGATTAATAATGAGGCGGTCTGTACACTTAGGATTAAGGAAAATAACACTACTGAAGTATTGAAAATACCATGCGAGATCGTATCTACGTTTACGGGAAACAAAACCACTGCGGAATCAACTGTTCGACATAATAATACAGTGTGTACAAACCCTACAGTTTCAAATAATACCGTTCCGAGCGTAATTTCTAACTCTACCGTACCAGGTGTAATTTCTAACTCTACCACACCGAGTGTAATTTCTAACTCTACCACACCGAGTGTAATTTCTAACTCTACCACACCGAGTGTAATTTCTAATTCAGCCACACCGGGTGTAATTTCCAATTCTACCACACCGAGTGTAATTTCCTCTACCGCAGATAATTCTACAACTCCAACGAAAACTAACTTGGCCTTATGCACTTTGGTTGTAAACGCAACTGATCCTCTAGCTGCCACAGGCCCTCCTATCAACAAAACAAGTAATATGGAATGTTCGGTAGAAGTCATAACAAAAGAAGTTCGTTTACTAAGAACAGTAGACTGTAATCAGCTTATAGAATACTCAAAGGTGCCGGAACCGAAGAAAGAAGCTACGGTTAATAAGAAGCAAAATATTTTATTACCTTCAAAAGACACGTTGAAGTCCTGGATCTCGAATCCGCCATGGTGGACATCGTTATTTATATCAGCGTAGCAATGTATTCTCAATATAAGTTTTAAGTTTAATTTGTTTAAGATAACTTACATGGGTAATTTAGCATACTTGCAGTTTGTGTTATAATTTACCGAGTTTAGTTTTCGTACAATTGTGCAGTGAAATATACTTACTTAAGCTATGGCTCAAAAAGTTAACTGTATAATCTATCTATGCTGTTCCATTGATTCTATTAACGGGATCGTCACGTAGTTCTAAGTGGTAATGAAAAATTGACTAATAAAACCAGCTTTATGTTTTGGTATAGAGTTAGTATTCGAGAAATTAAAGCAGTATAGTTTCCAGTAAAACTTATTCATTTTTAATCCTTTAAGTTAAATCAGTTAAGCTGAAGCCTTAACTTTGTAACCCGGCTTGTAGATTTAAAAACAAAAATTCTCATACGCCTTATATCAAAATCGATTCAAGGACTAAACTCCAAAAACAATGGGTCAATATAATAAAATTATGAAAATACATGAGTTCAGATTATTATTTCATGGTTAAGGCTGCTTAAAACTATAAAAAAATATAATAGGATATCGATATACAAATTCTATGATGATGCATTTTATTGTGCATCACTATTCTGTGTTGTGCAATTTGCATAATGCATGTTGATTATTCAGAAACAGATGTAGCAAAATACATATTATAACATGTAAACTGTAGCTGCAATCTCACAGCATAGTATGTTTTCGGTTTCCTGTTGCTTTAATTATGTTTATTTTATTTTATTGTTTACTAGCTAAAAAAAAGATAACTACTATCCGTTTCCCAGTAGGCATAAAGCATTTGTCCGCCGTAAAAAGTAGCCTATGTTCATCACAGATAGTGCCTTCAACAAATAATAAAAATAAAAAAATAATAATAATAATATAAATCGGGCCAGTACTTTCGGAGCCTATTCAATACAAATAAACAAACAAACTATCAAATCTTTCCTCTTTATAATATTAGTATACAACTATAGAAGTATAGACTACCATACTCCGCAAAGTTTGTTTTGTAATATAAAATTATTTAGTAGAGGTTGGTTTGAGAAGGGTGAAAATTAAGGGTTATACGTATTTTTAATGCCACATCATAAAAAAATAAAACGTTTTGTCCAAAAAATACAATGTTTGGGGTGGAACGCTTACCGCTTATGAGTAACAGCAATACTTATAAAACTTCCTCGTGAGTCTCTCTATCTATGGCTGAGAGTTGCATTAAAATCCGTCGAATAGTTTAAAAGATCTAAGATAACAGACAGCTAAAGCAACTTTATCTGTTTAAATAAAATTCTCGTATCACTGTGTTAGTTGTCAAATTCCTCCGAAAGGGCTGGCCCGATTTTTATGAAATTTTGTATGCACATTCGGTAGGTTTGAGAATAGGTTGTAAACTATTTTTTATACCCCTAAGTTATAAGGGGCACACGCCCAACATTTATTTATTTATTTTATGAACATATTATTTTTTTTATGTGGCACCAAAAAATACATACAACCCCTAATTTTCACTTTTCTTTCGCCAACCCCTATTTTTTTACACCAATTTATATGTGGCGAAACAACGTTAGCGGGGTCAGCTAGTATTATTATAATTTTTATTCCATGTAAAGATTTACATTGTAGGTTATTAGTTTACGTCTATATCAAAGAGATGGCAGCACATGTAGGTATCCTATCCATGCATATTTATGTAACGCGCCTAGTAAAAATATAAAGACATTCATTTCTTTGAATTTGCAGTATATCGCCTGTGATGCCATAAATTCTTATTATGTATACGAAATCACAATCACATCTTTCCCCCTATGTGTCAATAAAAAAATAAACCATCTTTCTTAATTATGAACTTGTTGAACCGATGCATCACAAGCTTATCAATTCGGATTAAGTATGCTATAAAATATTTAATATTTTATACATAATACCGTGTTACTTAATCGTTCCCAGAAGTCAACTTTCAATACAAACCCATGTTTTCGATACTGACCGCTGCTTTTTTTAACGTATTCAATTATTACATTTTGCATTCTCTGTGGTTCTATTAATAGCTCATAGAATACAATTCTATTGCAATATTTAGTACACTGTAGTACACACTGTAGTGCACTGTAGTACTTATGCACTGTAGAGTGTTGCTAGACTTTAAATTTTACTTTAAGTATGGGTATTCTTGTACATGTTACGCATCATTAATTTGTAAAAATATAAGGTATCCTTACCATAGGATTTATTCTTGGCTGAAGCTTTAATAACGATTTAATAAAGAGAAGCGATGAATAGCACGTCAGATGCCACCTACTGGTAAGTGGTCACCGTTGCCCATGGACGTTCATAACATTAACACAATCACATATTGTCAGTCAGTAAGAAAGCGAGAGATCCGTAATTTATAAGTAGGCATTATTTCAACAGTCCATTAAATATAGAAATTATAATGTGAAAATATACTTATATATTGAAAATAAAAATATGTGCTAACTAAGGAGAACTAAGTGATAGTAAAATGTATGTTGTAGAATTTATCTACTTTGAGAAATGGAGTCATGTTCGCTCTAGTCTTCAATGTATTAAAATTTATTCCATTAAAGATAACACGAGAATTGTACCAAGTCTATGCAGTCCATAACGGAGAATAATATTTGTATCACAAATTCGTATGCTAGGTCCCATATAGAGTACCTTGTTCGATAAAAATATGGTAATATTTACTTAACGCGTAGTAGTATTACTACTTATCATTAGTAACTTATCAGATCCTTTATTCTTCTTCAGTAATTGTAGAAACTTTCAATTTACATCATCGCATCAGTTTTCTATTCCGAAATTTTAATAATAGAACAGATTAAAATCACAGAATTATATTTTCGGGAAATTAAAAATGTAATATGGCAATGTACGAATTACATGATGCTACCAACTAAAATACTCAATACTGCCAACATTACTAACCGTCTTGTCGTTTCGTAAACTAACAAAATAAACAGACTTTGTCTACTCTGTGCCGCTGTGTGTGTTTAGTGTTCGCTCAGTACAATGCACGTCACGGGTCTACTCGTAATATGTATGACTCACGAAAAT
>DWPQ01002356.1:0-10733 GCA_018251795.1 Perichares adela | reverse complement strand
GGTTAATTTTGTTGGAAATGAGTTGTATTATCACATCCTAAGAGGAATACGTCGAGTTACAAATCACCCTGTATAATCAGTGATATTGGTTGAAGATTGGTCTTTCGATCGTCCGATGGATTCCGGCGCGCACCAATAATTTTCTAAGTATGTGCGTATTAGAAATAATCACTTGCTTTGGTGAATGAAAACATCGTGACAAAACCTGCATACCTGAGAGTTCTCCGTAATATTCTCGAAGGCGATGAAGTCGGCCAACCCGCACGTGGCCAGCGTGGACTATGGCTTTAATCCCTCTTAGTGTGATAGGAGACCCGAGCCCAGCAGTGGGACAATTATGGGATCTTATATAAATGCTAATGACGAAGAATTTAAATATCAGATGAGTTGAGCTTAGCAAGGCGAACTGGTGCGAGTTTTGCGATTCGTGATAATTTCCAGTAGTTCAGCAAAGCATTAAACAGAGTTTTTAACGCAGTGTTACCCAACGTGGGACCCACGCCCCACATGGGAGCAATATGATAGTTAAGGGGGGCAATTCGAAAATAGACTCGACATGGCTTTAAGCTGGGGCATGGCACAAAGGTGGTTGGAAAATACAGATTTAACGGAAAGAGATTTCTTCGTGATTCAACGTTTCAACTGAGAACTGTAAAACGAAATTTGTATCGGAGTAACGGCGAGTCGTGTAAACTTTTACAATCGTTTGAGAACAATTTGACATTAGTATAACACCATAGTATCATAAGAATAGTAGGTTTTCACGCGTACATACAAACCCCAGGCCGATTTGTATGAAGCTAACCTTCATCACAACCCATAATTGTCCCACTACTGGGCTCGGGTCTCCTCTCCTCCAGAGAGAGTTTAAGCCATAGTCCACCACGCTGGCCAAGTGCGGGTTGGCAGACTTCACTCACCTTCGAGAACATTATGAACTCTTCGGTGTGCAGGTTTCCTCACGATGTTTTCCTTCACCGAAGAGCAAGTAATAATTAATTTCTAATACGCACATAATTTAGAAAATTATTGGTGCGCGCCGGGATCGATCTCCCGTTCGGGAGACCGACGTTCAACCGCTAGGATATCACTGCTCTTGTAGATTTGTAAGATACAACAAATATAAATTATTATATTTTTGTCTATATACGAATAAAATATATTGTCGAGGAATACTTGTAAGTAATTTATTAAAAAAATAATATTTTTCTCTATGACACAAAAACTCATAAAAATGTAATATTTTCGCGTATAAAACAGGGAGCGAACGCGGACGCCGGTCGTATCGGACTGGTGATAGTGGTGGCGGGCATGGCGGGCTCGGTGGTGTGCGGCCTGGTGCTGGACAAGACGCACCGGTTCAAGGAGACCACGCTGGCGGTGTACGCCGCCTCCGTCGTCGGCATGATCATCTTCACCTTCACCCTCGACTGCGGCATCATCACCGTCGTCTATCTCAGCAGCATCATACTTGGGTACATTGGTTTTGTATATACGTTTATTTTTTTTTTACAATAACTTTGTATTTCATCTATACAACAGATGTGAAAAATTTGAGTGTCTATTTGTAATATTAGACTAACCGGTTTTTACTAAATGCATATGTGTGTACTATGTATACACGTTACATATACCAAAATATATATTTTTACAAGTTTTGTCCGTCTGTCTGTGATAAGGAGTAACTTAGGCTACTTTTTATCTTAGAAATACCCGCGGGATTCAGATTTACACGGGAAAAAATTTTGGACACTGATTTCCACGCGAGCAGAGCCGCGGCCAAAGCTTGTTGATGATATTAATGTACAGTCACCGAACTACAACGTTTTACATAATAACATATTTAATAACACATTTGTCCCACTGTTCTAGTCGTATCTCATACTGAGAGGGCTCAAGGCCACAGTCCATCACGCTAGCCAAGTGCAGATTGACAGACTTCACACACCTTTGAGAACATTAAGGAGAACTGTCCGGTGTGCAGGTTTCCTCACGATGTTCTCCTGCACCGAAGCAAGTGATTATTATTTCTAATACACCGCACTTGTTCGGGAGATCAACGTTCAAACCATTTGGATATCGTCACTACCGAGTTCCACAATGCCTTTTATATTGGTTTTAATAATGGTTGATGGTAAGCGACCAAGTCCGCACATGCCCGGGAACTAAACTGCACGACGCACTACACGCTGCTAAGGAAAGGCACAAGTGGCGTGACGCCGTCAGGAGGATATCCACGACAGGGAATCACGACCCTCAGTAATGAGGAGAGCGACGCCAGAAGAAGAAGAATAGGAATGAACATTATGTAATTAAAAAACCTTTCGTTATAGATTCTTCATGACCGGCTACCTGCCCGTGGGCTTCGAGTTCGCGTCTGAAGTGACGTATCCGGAGCCGGAGGGAACTACCTCGGGGATTCTTAACGCGTGTGTTCAGGTACTACTAGAGAAGATGGAGTCATTGTCTGTGTCTAAAAGTATATAGTAAAACTCGTTTTATTTTCAGTGTACCATGCCAACTTAACATTAACATGTCCGTTTGCGACTTAAGTAATATTATCAACAGACTAAATTCGAGCAGGTACATCAATGCTGGAAGTATGATTCTCCACAGGCGCGCCGTTAGACCTGATCTGGAGCCCCAGCTTTACTTCCCGTTGCAGCTTCCGTCTGGCCAGCTCCAATCCGCTTTCTACAAGTCAATAATGTTTTATAAAGTGTTGCTTCCAATGTTAGACAGCCAGTGTCAACAAGTGAATTTCACATTTATTTTGACCGGTAACGCGTTCTTCAGGTTTAACGGTTTTTTAATGTTTTGTACGACGCTGCGGAATATCAAGGTGTACGATGAAATGTGAGTATCGTTTCAGGTGTTCGGCATCGTCCTGACGTTGCTGTACGAGTGGATGCTGAGCGCGGTGGGCGACCGCTGGTCCAACCTGACGCTGTGCGCGCTGCTGGCGCTCGGCACCGCCATCACCGCCGCCATCCGCTCCGACCTGCGCCGCCAGGCCGCGCAGGCGAAGGGTTAGACCTACTAGGAAGTCAGTTTGCGGCCCTCGCTGTACCCGTCAAGGAGCTGGTGAACGAAACGTTATCATTATACCCAATTAGTTTATACACGACGAGACTTGACTAAGTTGTATGACCTCGATCCTTGACGTTGTTCGTTGCTCGAAAATTGAAATGAAAGCAGGCTAAACAAATCAATCAGACCATAAATTCAACTAACCCGTGTTGGCCGCCAACTCCTAATATTTATGATCTGTACGTAAACACCTCGTTAGCTAGTTGTGATGTTGCGTCTACTGTTTCTAGTAATTTAGATAGTATCGCGGTAGTCGACTTTACCGATTACTAAGTACGTTATCAGTTGTCGACGTGCCTTGTTACTGCTGAACGTACAGTCGTTAAGCTACACGATGGTTCATGGTTACCGTCTTACAATGTCACCGGAAGAGTTTGTTCATGATGACGTCATCACATAATGTTACCGAGCATGACTCGCTCCAGGATTACCAACCGCATAATTATGTCAGTGCCTCTCAAAGTTTTGTAAGACAATCAATTAATACAAAAAACTTTGTATTCGAAACGAAGACCATTTTAATTTTATATTCTCCTTACTCAATATTTTTTCTAAATATACACTTTATGTACCATGTTTGAAATATTATGTATTGACATTTAAAAAAATTAAAAAATACTGTTTTGTTTGTGGGTGCGTTTACAATATATGACTTAACAAAGTGGAAGTATTGCAAGTCGTATCTCAGCTGGTGTACTCGTATATAACTGAAAACATATTACCATCATGGACCATTGTGTACCCAAACAGACTAGGACAGCACATGAGATGTGCAATCAACATTATTAATTATTTGTATTTATGTGTATTTTTGTATTGTGATTCAGTGACGAATAAAAATAAATAACACACACATAGTGCCTAAGAGTACACGTATTTGTGCCTAGAAATATAATGACACCTCGTATAGGAATGTCCATATAGAAAGCAAAGTCACAATAAATATAGGCCCGATGTATAACTAAATTTAAGTTTTCATCGGGAATATATAAATTGTGTATATACGAATAGCGTCAGTTTGTTAATCCTGTACCTGTGTAACATGTATTTAATATTTAACGGAAACACTTCAGGTATATTGTGGTGGTAGATGGTGAGCACCGCTTAAATGATCATCATAAAAGTTGGTCCGTGCTTTTTTTAATTGAGTTGGTTTGTACCATATACTTTGCTGTGACTTACAATTTGAATACCATTCAACCAACCGCCGTGAAAATTAATAAACATGAGTATTTGACTAAGGAGATTAGATTACAAACAGGGGTAAATATATAACGTTTGTTCTTAGTCACTGTGTGTCTGACATTAGTTCATGCCTGTACAATGTATTTTCTTGATATGTTAATATGTTTCGTATCGATATTGTTACAATGAGTTCTTTAGACGTAGAGAAATTACAGCCTGTTACCTTTTTAGTAGGAATTTAAACTAATATTGAAAATCTAGAAATCTGTTCCTATAGAATTCAACTGAAACGAGAAATATTGATGTGAGATATTAAATCGATTTGTTGTCGAATTGAGTATATCGATTAGCTGTTTCGTCTCTTTATATAGTCCGGGAATTCCCGTACGAGATTGCAACTACCTTGGTATGCCCAATGTTTTTTATCTTTTCTTAAGCGCTCCTTACGAGGGGCCCGTCGGGGTGCATTGCTATGCGTCGGAATTCATCGCATGTCTGTAATTAATATGCGGTATGAAGGCGCTATCGTGCCTCGTAAAGTATTCTCTTTCGTTTAGCGGAATGGAATTATAAAATTATTTTGAGTATCGTGACAGAAAACCCGAGACGTTATATGTTCCGTACTTTAAATCTCGAGTCGTGATAAGCTGGCCTACAATAAATAAGGCACCAGCTGTACCAGTTGTAAGTGTTATAGTTATTGCTTTCTTCGCACAGTCGTATACTGTGGACTTGGAGAAATAAAATTTGTTCTAGTTGATATTAAGTAGACGTAGGTTAGGATAATGTCAGTAACGTGTAGCATAGTTTGGTAAATGTAATCGCGACAATAATAAAATGTGACTCTTGAATATTGTACCAAATTTACGAATATTTTGTGCAAACATATTTTGGTAACAAATTGTTATATGTAGTGTAGCCGTAGTGGGTGTTTAGAACGTTATACATTTGTGTGAGGTATATTATTTACCGACATTAATTATACTGTTAGTGGTCGTACTGTGTACTGTGTAACTCGCTCAACGCTGACCACGAGGCCACGACCATCGCCTGTTAAGCGACATGCACAATACAACATAATGATATCCCCATTACTTGTTTAATGTATTTACCGTATACAATACGCAACGTCTGTTATTATGTATGTCGGCGGCTTTACTGCTGACCGTTTAAATGAACTCCTTGATGACACTTCAAGGTGATGAAATGTCTATACAGTTGTATTTTCTATAATATATAAATGTAATAATAATATCTTCATGGTCGTATTTGCCAACTCCGATCAGAATCAATCTTGATGTTGATGTCAATGTGTGACACAAACATCGATCACCGCATAACCAAGATAATAAATATGGCTGATACTCCTTCCGATGCTTCGGTCGAGGCTCCAATCATAGAGTTATTATACTAAAGTAGAGGAGCCAGTCTAAAATGTGTCCATCGAAAAAAAAGATAAAGCCCGGGAGGCTACCTATCTCTCTTTTTTTGCGCATATTAGACAACAATAAGTAGTGTGAATAGATTCTTCATCTTCCCACTCTTATTGTTTGTTTAACATTTGTATTCACAGGTCTCTGTATGTATAATAACTCCCTGGTTCCGACACCTTGCGTTCTGCAGAAAAGGTTGAACTAAATGAGCTGTGATAAGGAAAACAACGCGTGAGCAGTGGGCCACTGAGAGGTGATGTTAGTAGGTATAAGAACAAGAAATATTGAACGCTAATAGGAGGTGAACAGCCTTCAATTCAAGTTGCTAAAATGTTGTCATTGAGTAGGGAGCTTTGAAGTTCATGTTGATAAATATTTAATACGCAACTTGTGGCCGTGGTTCGTGAAATATTAATTATATTTAAGGAAAATAATGTTACTGCTTACTGTGAACAGATTATGTTTCCGTATAGTATTATTGATAGTTTCGCTGAGCAATATTTATCATTTAAACAATTAAAAGATATATATGTTGTGGTTTTTGGTTACTTTGTAATTTTTATAAATATTTTATTTTAATAAGCTTAGCAATTATTATTGTGCGTAATAAAATGTAGTGATATTTGAACAGTTACAGCTGTTTATATGTTAACGTATTTACAATATAATAAATTCCAAGGTGACCACAATTATATTGTACACATTTGTTACAAATGAAGTACATATTTACAATACAAAACTGTTGCTGCAACAAACATTAATAATAACTAGAGAATTTACGTTGGTGACGTCAAAGCCAACACTGATTTTTTGCCGGCCAAGAAACAAGCTAATATTATAAGGAGATATTTCACACCAGATATTGAGCAAATAATGCTATTAACTGCCCAGTGATTGCTTGTAACTGAAGTTAGTAAAGGGGCCTTACCTGGACGCATTCGAGTTTGGTTCAATCGAGTTTGTTTCGATTCTGTCTTGATTTCGTACTCTCGAAAAACTACATAAGCGCAGGATCGAACATGGTGTTGTAAAATATACCACGGTTTTTAAGAGTACAAAATATTAATTGTGATTTTTCCATTAGATAATTTAAGAATCTATATGCGTACTCTTCACACACGTCACTGTGACGTCATCAACGTATAAACTAATGATGCTGATAACGTTTGATCTCAACTCGAATCTGTTGGGTCAAATGTATAAAATCTAAATCGAGTTCGAATCAAGATCTAAACAGAAACAAAAACGTTATCGGAAGTAGGCCCCCTGTTCTAATCCTTTTAATATACTAACGGCATATAATGTTGTTTTTAAAACATTCCACAGGAAAAATATTATTTTAACTAAGCCTATTTAATTCCATTCGTAAATCTTGTCATCTTTTGATTTTCCAGTGTCGCATTTCATAGTCGGAAGTATTTATATTTTTCATACTAACGTCTCCTTTAGGCCTAAGTAAATATTTAAGTTGATCCCAGTTAAATTGCATTAAAGCTGATGACAATACAATTAAGTTGTTATAGGTGAATATGAAGCATAATATATAATGGATATTGCATTTAATGTTATCTGTAGGCTTGTAGTACTGTATTTACGAAATACATATATTCAAATAATA
The DNA here is from genome assembly GCA_018251795.1 of Perichares adela. Lineage (NCBI taxonomy): Eukaryota > Metazoa > Arthropoda > Insecta > Lepidoptera > Hesperiidae > Perichares > Perichares adela. The sequence continues at coordinate 3,407 of DWPQ01002356.1, read as the reverse complement.
AAAGTTTGAGCACCACTTACATTTACGTAATATTGTACATTGGTGTGTAATGATTAACGCGAACAAATTACGAAGCTATTTTGTGATATTATTGTTTTATTTTTGATTTTAGCTTTATTGTCGTTTGGTGGAATGTAAATTACGTATACATACACAGTACATTTAATTTTATAATAGTTTTGTATGTAGTGACGTCACAACAATGGACGTACCTGTACCATAAATAAAATAATTATGATTATGGGGTTCATTTTGAGGTAAATTTATGGAAAGAAAATATACCAAACCGAGCTACAGCTACCAAACTGTATTTCTGAGTAAAACTGTAGGTATTTTTTTCCAAATGTTACATAAATATATTTTGAATTAGACGGAGTCTAATGAGTATATTAGACATTTAATAATAAAATTATTATACAATTTACTAAAGCAGTATTCTTTTTTTTAATTTTTAACATTGGATTGAATAATATTTACGTATATTTTTTCTATGGTAGAATAAAATTTGTAAGGTGACAGTTTTTACTGGCAGTGTATATTTTCTCGTTGACCATCGTAACAAGTAATGCGCGACAATAAAACAGTTTTACTATAATCCATCATCCATGGGGTTTTTGAAATATTCGTGTTGATATAATTAAAATTACTGTTGGATAGAAAATTTTATGCATAGAAGTCTAGTGACTTTTTAGTCTAGTTAAGCAGGTTGTTCTACGAGAAAATTAAATAAATAGGTGTACGTGACTATCGAGTAACCAATATTGGGTACATTCAACATGTGTAATTTATTATTTATTTTACCTCAGTACACCTAATATTGCAATATTAATAAGATAAAATTAGATTTTAATTTAAATCTGTGTTACATAAATTACTAGCATTACCTACTTATTCCTTTTGGCTGTAAATTTAAATTGTTAATTTGATTTTAGTGTTTTAATCTGTATATTTAACGAATTTAGAACGACGAAGGTACACCGTATTATGTAAATGCTTATTTTACTAAACCCAATACGCCAAGGTAAACATTGTACTCGAGTGTGAAAGTGAAGTACTAAGTATCTCATGTATTATTTATTTGTTTTAAATAAAATGAAATTTGTTGATATTGTTTTTTTATTCTACTCCGCTTGCGTAAGAAACCAAAAAATATTATTTTTGAATAAGCAGATGATACGACCACCTGCTACTACACTAAACAGGTACAGGTGGACATTATACCGCTTTTAAATTAAAAACATGCATGAAGTTTAATATTAACTAAACTCTTATATATTAATACAATCAAAAACTTGTTCGCAATGGTACGTGTGGTATATATTTATTTAATTAAATTACTATATTATCCGCTAAAAAATCTTCATTGTATGGTTGTATGTAGTATGTATGTATGGAGAAACGGAATGTTACGAATATTATTATGACAGCTGTTTGTCAGTCTTACAATTTGTTGATGTTTTTGATTGACGGTTGCTATGGCGCCTTATTCGTAATCTAAGTTCGACTATATTTCTTTTGTAATTTTAAATATGGGAAACTTAAAATAATGAGAACTTGACGAAGGATACTGACCTGATTATTTTTGATTTCAATTTCATAATTTGATTTTCAATAGGTTAAAATACAAGTATGGATATTGATCAAGTCAATGCAGGTGATTTATGTAAAAACCACTCTGCCAGATCTGCTAAAGGTGTGTATTCACGTAGTTCATCATTTTCGACCACCTAAGAAATCTGTTTCTGCTTCACCTCTGGGCTCTTGTTTAAATATAAATGGTAGACATCATCAATACCGTGTACATCTGGAAACATTTTAAACTGATTATCTACAGTATTTGCCTTTATTCATGCATCACTTATTTTTGTATTTATTCGTGTAGGTATGCAGCATGCCATATTTTGCCTCTTTTACTGTTTCGAAAAGGGAAATATATAGCAATAATGTTGTGTTCAAATATTGTTGATTATATTCACAGAGTTTTGCCGGGTCTGTCCAACAAATCTGAATAAGAAAGAGCTACAAAATGTTTACTTTAATCTGTTGGAAAACAATTTGGAACTTAAAACAACCATAAACAGTCAGTGTCAGAAGATCAAGATATTATCTAGTAAAATTCAACGGTTAACAACACTGCACAAGACTTACTTGGGGAAAGAATCAAAGGATTGTTGTGGCAGTAAAGCACTCATAAATGATCAAAAAGAGTGGTAAGGTACACTGTTGACAGAACTACAAAATTAATTTATTAATGAGTTGTATTGCATTGTAATCAATTACTTTAAACTCATTGATATTTGAGTATGTAATGGTATTTATAATGTTGCTCTTTATGTGGATATCCATAAAATGAGCAGACAGGCTGCCTGATGGTAAGTGGTCACCATTGCCTGTGGAAGTCTATGATACAAAAGGTGTCACCAACAACCAATAAAGTTAATACTGGTTAATGTGAATAGTGCACATGCTTAAATAAATGAATGAAATTAAATCTGCTGTAAGACCTGATTATAAGCAAATATATTTATCACAATAAAAGGGAAATTAAATAGCCAGTTGAAATATTAGTTTTAACTTTGTCACTTATCAATCATGTAGACACAACTCTTGTATTAATTCTTTGAGCCTATGAGTCTGTTTAATTCATTTATGTTACAGTATATCAGAGTTAAGAAGATCCAACCAGTGTCTGTCGGAGAGGGTCCGCCAGCTAAACATGAGATTATGTTCAGCCAAACAGTTCTTAAAAAGAAGCCCCTTTCAGTCAACTTCTCGCTGCAATAGGTGTAGTAATAAGTATGTTGAATTGCTGATGTATGTATAAATCATTGTGAAACAATCAGTTGGGTGATGCCTTGCCATCACCACCCACTATAACATTTGTAACAACAAGAGCGTCAATGACGAGTGGGTGTCTGAGTACAAAGCAATAAACCTACTTAAAATTCGCCCAACTGTAATAAGAAATATGTTGTGAATGATTTTTTTTTACAAAGTGTGGAGATTAAATACTTGGCAATATAGTAGCAATATCTACCAGAGTTAGCTATTAACATCTATTGGTTAGCAAGGGAACTTTAAAGCTAGGAGGAAGATCTATCATTAGAACCATTAACTATCCCACTGGTTGGCTTGGATTTTTCCTCACATTGATAGTTTCCCATAGTCGCCAATGCACCTGATTTACAGACTTCTAAATTTATATGCAGATCCCCCGTGTAGAAAACCAAACCAATGCACAGACCATTATGTTATATCAGCCACATGGGTGACATCATGTCACACAAATTTGTTAAAAGTTCTAAACTCTATCTATATTTTACCTACCTACAGCATATAATGTGCTTTACAGGAATGTTTCCATGAGCGCACTAATAACAAAAAGAAGTGAGACCAACTTGAGGGCC
>DWPQ01002355.1:0-10734 GCA_018251795.1 Perichares adela | reverse complement strand
AGTTAATCTATAATTATTTGCTAACATAATTATTATTTATATAATATAATATAATTTAATATAATTATTTTATATTAAAACACAAAACAAACTAGTTCATAGTCTGTCAAAATGCAATATAAGACTACGGAACCATTCACTACAACTGTAGTCCTTACTACAGCTACTAGTGATTTATAATCCCTTCCGTAAATATAAACTTGAGTGTTGTCGGCATGTGAACACGCGACCGCGCCCGACCTAATGAGATCAACTGCTCCGCAGCGCATGCCCAGGTTTGTCTTAAGAAACCAGTCAAACGTACTCAAAATATCTGTTTTAATTAAAATAAACGAGATTTTACATAAAAGGTTTCATGGTTAATGTTACCTTGTTTATTTATTGATCTCATCTGGATGTCGAGATCGAAATTATCCGCAACAAGGCTCAGTTAATTTATAAAGACAAATCTTCCATCCGCTACACTACAGACAAATGTTCATCACAAATATGGACAAGTCAAGAGTTGGTAACGCTTCTAATTTCGGAAGCAAAAGCTTTCGATATAAAATTTTAGGACTAATACATGACACTGAACTAAGTAGTAGCAAATAACTAAAGATATTCTAGGTGGTCCAATTTTTGTTTGCCACCACAATCGGAATGCGTTACATTCTCCAGCTTACATGCTATTCGCTGCTTTAAGCTGCCAACAATCAAGACAAAATAATGGCACTTTTAAGATGATGTACAATCTTTATATTAATACACGAAGAGAAAATTTGTACCCCTTTTTAAGCTCATTTTGTGATTAGAAATACCTATATAATAATATGCATAATGATTGATGATAAGTTAATAATTATATTGTAGAGATCTAGTTCAGAAAGCTTAAAATTTACATCATGTGTTATAAATATTATTTTAATAAAATTAAACATTGATAGGTAGGTGACACTAATGTCAAACACAAAAATAATATGTGATTTCAATGTTGTGCATAGTAGATTATTATCGTCAAATAATTTTAAACGGCCTTTGACTTTCAATACATATACCTACTGTTTGACTAAATAGCTTCAATAAAATTCGAAGTTTAATACATTACCGTTAAACAACGATCACTGAACGATCCGGTTACCATTAAACTGTTGAATGAACGTAAATACGAGAACGATATCAAAGACAGATGCAAAAGGGCTGTGGGACGCACGGGAAGCAGTTAACACCCACCGAAACAGCCAAGGTTTCCGTAAACATTATTCAAAGTAAAATATCAAAAGTGCTGGGCACTGCGCATCAAAGGGGCTCAAATAGAACAATAGAAATGTGCACAGCATTATTAGAAGTCTGTGTTTCGATATAAAAGTTTTAATAACCGACTCTAAAACGGGTGAATAATGAGAAAACTGAACGCGAATCAAACGAGTCTCGTGTTGTATTGTTTCTTTTTGTTAGAACATTTTTTGTCCATCTCAAACAAAGGAACACATAAAGCTGGTCGTATTACACGCCGCCACCCGAGCGGCCCCACCCGCGGCTCTACGCGACAAACGTTGTTATCGTTATTTATTTATGTACGGTAAGGGTCTTTAGTCCATTCGTGACTAAGCTACCCTACCACATTTCTTTTTGTAAATATACAGCATTCTAAACTCTATAAATATTACAATCTAGTCTTATTTAATGTAGAATAACTAATTATCAAAGTTCTGGTAAATTGATTTGTTAGACGAATATGAAGGACACATTATTTCTTAATACGAAAGGATAATATATAAATTGTTTTGGGTAATCAATTCGACATTATGAATTATTAAGTTCTACAACCAAGTAACATGGTCCTGTCGAACCGTCTCTCTAAATCTAGAGTATCTACGTTTGAGATTAAGGCATGAATGTTAATTTCCTTAAAACGCGTCTTCCATATACTTTTTCTATTGTGATAGTTAAAAAGACCTGTTTCGATTACATTCATCTACGAACCAAATCGAATCATGATGTGTTTTAACGTGTCTTTTGCAAAGACATAACATTACGAAGCTATTTATTGTTTCCTTTTCGGCTGATGTCTGACGTAGTTGATGTCTGCAGTATTGAAGCTAAAATTACGGAAGGAAACAATAAGGTAAAATTATGAGAAGGATATTAAGCCATTTGATAATCTATTTCCAGTCTGTTTGAAATCGTTTAAACAGATGTTCGTTCTATTCTCATAGTTTCTCGCTGGCAGTGAGACAACTCAGTTATTTTTAGTGTTCATTCTGTAATTCTCAAAGAAACCTCATGAATACGCTACGTCTTGCCGGACGAGGCTACGGGTGTCGTCCGCCCCGACAACGACTGAACTCATCTGATTATATAATAACTATATCTTACTGTCGTTCATAGATCTTGTTAGTTTAATTAGCGGGTTTAATTTGAAGGTTTTTCTATATACGGAAATACCTAGAGAGCGCTGTGTAATGAAGTGATTGGTGTACGTAAATTAAAAGCTATAAATTATCGAAGTCTACGTTCCAACGGCATCTAAGGATCCAATATTCAGATTAATGTACTAATGCCTCAATGGGCATAATATTATCAGTATATGCATAGTAATACTTTTTATAGTATAACTAAAGGTTAGTTTGTTTCTGATGGGCATTCTGCTGTTGGCCCTAGCGGCCTTTAGAGCTTCACGTGGACAGAACTTAAGCAACTAAAGAGGGATATAAAAGGTAATACAGGTGTAAATGAGTTTGCTATTTTTTTTCAATCTGTGTGAAATTTTCGATAATAATATCGTTTAGGAGACCGGATTATTTGGGAATTTCAGCGTCTTATTCTATTCCTCAGGTATTGCTCATGCCCATAGGCAACGGTAACCACTTACCATAAGGTTAGTTCGTTAGCTTATCCCCAGCACTTCGGGCTATATAAAAAAAAACAAATTAAGGAAACAATTGACGATCGTGAAACATTTGGTGTCTATGACGAGTTGAACTCTAGATGAGCCTCAGAAGTTGAACCAACTTGTTGGCAGGCGCTGCAGTGTACTAATGAAGTTGACGTTGGCTCGCAGGTGCTGCAGTCGCTGTTAAAATAATCAACATACAGCAGTATTTCACACTCCACAATATATCTGAGTATCTGTTTTACAGGCTAACTAATATGTTTGTACCTTTAAATTTGAGTTTGCACACAGAAAATGTGACTTCAAAATGGCTGAAGTAAAAAATATTTACAGAAGTTTTAAACATTTGGAAATTTTACATCCAAGTTACCCTCAACACCTTTTTAATCATAGAAATGATATTAATAAGATTGATAAGATAAAGATTTAAATGTATAAGTTTTTGAAGCGATAACTTTTTATGGGAGGGTAATCCGATTTGTCACGTAACGATCTGTCTGTAACAGACTGTCTGGCATCCCTTTCTCTCACTCATAAGACAGATCCTTACTGCTACTTATAGTTAGATACGTGTTTAGGGAGTAGTGTCGGAGAATTAGTTATGAGCAGGTCTTTCGATTCTCGCGAGGCTAGCAACGCGTTGGTGATGGGAACGTTCATACGAGACGATGAACAGCTGCCATTAGGTAGCACGTCCATTCGTTTGCTAGCTATTTAGGTATATTAAAAAAATATATAGGTATATTATCTATCCTTAGTTGTATCCGTACTAGCCTCAAGCCGATACACATGTAAACCGAAGCAATATGCTTCACAGCATAACCACATAGCTCAAGTGACGTCTTTCGTACTCTAACAAAAGTAAAGACGATTCGTTTGTAGAGAAATATATACATTTTTTTCAACCGCGACATCCGGCTCCGCAGTGCCGCACGGAATCCGGATATTGAGGATAAGCCCATTCGATTTCGTTCTTTCTTTTCCTTTTTCTGAGATTGTCTTCGCCACCGGAACGATACATGGCCGTCACTACGAATATTACCTAAGTGTGACGTCTGTGACAGATTGACAAAATATATTTTTCAAATGGTTTTGTTTCTGATGGTAATTTTTGTGTTGGCCGTACACCTTCAAGCGGACAGAGTACAAATTGTGAGTACTTGTCTATTTAAATATATATGACGGTTCAAATCCTAGGTCTGCTGGAAGAAATTTCATTTTGAAATAAGCAGTCCCTATGTACTAAATTACTTTACCCTGCTTAATTCACTTTTATATTCGTGTACATAAAATAAATAAAAATAAATAAAAAAGAACTCGTGGCACAGTGCTAGTTGCCAGTATGTAAAATCGGTAGGTCTGAGAATAGGTTTTAATCTATTTTTCATACCCCTAAGTAATTAGGGTGGTTCCACCGTAAATATTCCTTTTTTATTTTTTGGTAAAATATTATATGTATTTTTTTAAATTATGTAGTATTAAAAAATACATACAACCCTTAACTGTAATCCTTCCATCACCAATATTTCACTACATTTAATTTGTATGGCTAAACGAGGTTTGCGGGGTCAGCTAGTGTTATAGAAAAAGTGTTGTGTCTTAATTTAAATATTATAATACAACTAATACTAACTTATTGCTCTCAATCCATTATCCACTTTTATTACCACATAAAAACCTGTAATCCTTTTTATGCAATTAGCCGTCAAAGAATCTGTCAAACCAAATGATGAAAAGTGGTCATGTCCATGTTTGAAATAGCCGATGCGTAGCTAGAAAAGAAGGAAACTAGTTAGAAATAAAAAAAACATTTAATATTTATTTATTCTTTATTGTACAGACCTTTTATAAAAGAGGGTACAATGGTAAATATTCCACTTTAACATACTACTTCTCCCGTATCTTTGAAGCATATTCAAATAAACTTATTCAGGTCATAAACTCTTGAAACAACACACACAATATGCTGGAAATATAGACACACATTTGCAAATCGAACTTATACATAGATAAAACGCCTCGTAAGTATTATGGCGCATGTCCTATACTCAAAATTTTCGGCGTTTTAAAGATTCTATTACAAATATTTATATCACTTTCCCGCCGTTACCGAACGCAGATAGTTTAGAGACGCTAATTCAGACTCAATACTAATCAGCAAGAAGCAAATATTGACATAGAATTGAAAAAAGACAAGAAACTAACGAGTGTTTGTTGGGCGAAGATTGTAAGCTCCCATAGCGACCAGTCGTGCTAACAACGTTTTGTTAATATGATTACACCGAGCTGATATTGAACTAGCCTAATGGACGTGCAGTCATTTTTACTGTGAACCTACTTTACTCCATATTCAAAAATCATTTAATCATATGGGTATTTTGTTTATAGACACATTTAAGCACGTCATAGACTTATTCGTCTATAGGCCTAGGCAATTTTGCTTTTGCTATTTTCTTTTAAACTCCCTAAAGGCCTAATGTAATGTTTTGATTGTTGATATTATATTGGTTTGAACAACAGTAGTCATTGTGGATCAAAATTTAAATCCAGAACGGACAATATGAATGCTTATTACAAATTACCTTCGTTTAATATCGGGCAAAGAATATATTATTATAAGAAACTAAGACTGTCATTACAAGAATAATAAATACTCATTTGAGGTCATATTCACACAATATGCTTGTTATATTAAGAAACCTCATAGCATATGTGTAGGTGTAGGTCGCGCTGTGATCTTTATTTTTCAATCGAAATATAAAATATAACAAAATAAGATACTATAGGACCTATCAACTCTATAAATAAAACTTCGTTTTAATAAACAGAGATACACGTAGATATCATTTTCGCAGTTAATAAAAGCACGTTGAAGTTCAGATATTTCTAACGAAGTCCTAATTAATGTTGAGTACAGTAGCGCGACAACGAAAGCCTCGTGTCTTCAGAATACGAGGTGTTACGAGGTCTCCCGCCGAGTGCCAACTGCTGGATTACAATACAATTTAGTTAGTACTTTGGAAACTAAATTAAATTAAAATGTAACTTACTTATATTGTTGTTATTTTAATTAACATGATGTGCAAAATCGCAATAAGTATTTGTAATAAAATAATAGGTAATTCAAGCTTTTCATAATTTAAACTGGTTTTAATTTGGAACTATTTATTATTGTAATAATCTATTTGTCTGTAGGTACTAATATTATAAAGAGGAAATAAACTACTGGACCGATATAAATGATATTTGGTATAGTGATAGCTTAGAGCCCGAGAAAGGATATAGGCGCGGGCTCGGGATTTAAGTGCTAAGAGATTTGTGACACACTGATTTACACACGGACGAAGCCACGGGCACATCTATAATTTATATATGGCAAAACAACGTTTGCGGGATTTCGCTGTCTTATATCTGAAAGTATATTTTTTATATTTTGTTATATCATTGTCGTGAGCGATCGCTTATTTTTAAACGAACTAACTTTAGAAAATGGCTAATAAAACAAGTAAAATATATTTTAGTGATAGGAAACATGAAACGAAAGAGGTGGATGCGATTAGACATCGTCGTATACGAACGGGAGTGACTCACGACACTATTTGAAGATGTCTTTACATACCTGTGTTTCCTGAGTGGTGTCTGTGTTCCACTGTTAGCAACACACTCATTCTGTTATCTCACAAGTGAAACTCATGCTGATTTTGTGGAGAGAATATTGAACTGTTCAATCGATCTAATAATACGTAAAGATAAATCTTACCTTTGAGCATATTGTGCGTTCGGTCTCGGAAAATGTGGTATATTATAATTAAGCTTAAGTACAGAAGTGAGGAAGATAAAAGGTACATGTGTTACAAATAAATTAAAAGAAATAAAAAAAAATCGTTTGTATATAGTCTGTGGTGAAACAGTAGCATATAATTGAGATTTTTTCCAAATTATTTTTATATAAAATATTATTGGATTTAGTATTCACAATGAATTTCGAAATGTCAATGTTGTGAACCTCAGTACCGCTTATTACATAATTAATAAATATCGGAATATTAATTATCATAGTAATAAGCTTTCAACAGCTTCTTAATGGCAGCTGAATAATGCAATTGAAGAACGTAAAAAAATTACGGTTGATCCTAGGAGTGTGGTAACGCTGCCTGGGTAAATAACCCTACAACCATGTAGGAATACTGTGGCCTGTATCGTAAGAACTTCCAACGAGATGAAAAAATACCATAGTCTTGTTTTAATGTTCAACAGGAAGCACCAAGAGCGGGGAAAATTGGCTTGCACCCCAAAACTATGTAGTGTACACACAAAAAATAAATTTCACTAGAATAGATATTAAATTCAAAAGATGTTGCTAACAAATTTGCTTTTATAGTGTAAAACGTTTGCCATGGAATTCAATGTTACTTTATCTTTCGACGGTCGGGGCGCATACGAATATCTTTGCATTAATCTGTATAGTATCTGTACAGATAAAAGATAGTCTTAAACTTTTTGTGTCGCGATTTGGTTAAACTAAATGTTGTTCAACTTGATAGCGTGCTCGAAATTCAACTATATTTTATATTTTTTAAAAGTTTGGATATACTTACCAAAGAAAATATTATACAGATGTTAGATGCAGGATTTCAATAATTGATATTACATTGTCAAAAGGTAAAATAGCATTTTGGAATTTTTAACACTATTTATTATTAAAAGAATTTCATTATATCTTTCCGTCATTTTTGCAATCATTATATTCTCCATGGTAAAGATGATGATGATGGTAATGATATTCCAGGTTTCCATCGGAGATTTGTAATTGTCTCATCGTTTTGTTCATTAAACGAGTACGCAACAACCCATAATTGTCCCACTGCTGGGCTCGGGTCTCCTCACACACAGAGAGAGTTTAAGGCCATAGTCCACCACGCTGGCCAAGTACGGTTTGGCAGACTTCACACACCTTCGAGAACTTTTTATGTACAACTCTCCGGTGTGCAGGTTTCTGCATGATGTTTTCCTTCAACGAAAAGCAAGTGACAATTAATATCTAATACGCACATAACTTAGAAAATTATTGGTGCGCACCGGGATCGAACCCACGATCTCTCGTTCGGGAGACCAACGTTGAAACCACTACGCTATCATTATACGAGTACATCTCATAAAATCAATAAAAACTTATGCATATTTATATTGATATCTCGAAGTCAACGAGCAATTATCGATATTTTTAAATTTATTTCGCTACGTAACGAATCTACGTTCAACTTAATTAGACGTACAACTTGAATTTTGTACAATGTAATATTTATATTATTTGTTTAATTGGACATAAATAAAATAGGCGCCTAAAGCTAATATTTAAGTTATTCCAAACGAAATTGAACGAGCCATTAGTTAGTATCCATCCGTATAAGTAAACTTGAAGGAACTGTCGCGGCCATAAATTGTTTGCGCTTCAGTTCGGAAACGCATGTAAAGGAGTCAATGACATCAAACGGTATTTATTCGGAAAGTTATGGCAACATTGGCATTTTTATTGCTTTTTAAATAAAGTGTATTCGGGGCCCGGGTTCAGATGCATTCATTGTGCCGCTGTCGAGAATAAATGAGGTGCAACGTTCTACCTATGTTATTGTATTTCATTCAACTCGGTTCGGGCTGAACTACAACCATTTAATTCTAAAAATAGTTTTAAACCTTTGTTAGATACAAACTAGTTTATATGATTAGTCATATTGACAGTTTAAATTAGGCTTTCTGTTTTTATTTGCGTAATTATACAAATATGTATTATTTAATATTTATTATTTGGTGTAATGGATGTTCACGGGCGGCGCGGCGGCGGTGACTGCTAACTATTAGGTGTCTCTTTTGCCCGTTTATCGGCTTTGGCCATAAAAAAATACGAATCCCCTCTCTTATTAGCAAGGAACGGTCTTTCCTTTGATATTATGGACCTACTACATTCTACTTTTCGGGTATTAAAATAAAAAAAGTTTAAATAGACTGTAAAATAGTTTATTCGCTATTGATTAAAAAAATACATTTGATTCTCCCGCTATTTACAACCTCAAACTTGTCTCTATGTATCATTGTATTTATTTATTGTTAATTAGAACGGAATCCCAATTACTCTAATTGACACAATCAAAATAGGAATAAAATAATAATAACAAAATGATAATCTCCAATAATTATACTAATTAACATACTACCTACGGTCCCACTTAAGAATGAAATAATAATAATTAAAACTTCAAAATGTCATATGATTTTAAACTGGTATTATCGCGGACTATAGACATTATTAGTATTTTACGGGTATTTTTATTTTTTTTTATTTAACTGGGTCGAAATATCGGCAAACTAATAAACAAATATATATATCGTGAGTACCCGTAAAATACTAATAATATCTCTTTCATTTTAATTTCAGATAGCAATCGTGTCTACGTAGCCGTATTGATATTGTAGCTACTTCTAAATCGAAAAACGAAGCCGCGAAATGGTTTCCAGGTAAAAGGGGTTATCAAAAGATTCTAGGAACGTCGATAAATAATTTAAAATTATTCATAGGTATTTTGGGGGTATATCGAGATTCGAGAACCGTTCACATCAAGGCAATCTTTGATATCTGGACGTTCTGGGGTAGTTAACGTTCGAATCTCTGTCCGCGTGATAGTAAAGAATCTTTACTATTAACTAACAAACTAAATTAACTTTATTATCTGATAATAAAGTATCACTTGCTTCGAAGGAAAACATAAAGATACCGTTACACTTGAGAGTTAACCATCCAAGCTCTCTTATATCTGTAAAGATTGGCTATCAGCAATTATCCTATCTATTATCTATTCTATCGTGGTGTGGCATTAACCAGAGAAACCGTAAGAAAAGGCTAGCCGAGCAATGGGACAATTATGTATTGTGATGATGATAAAAAACATGTTAACATTAATACCGTGGTAAGTATGATGGGTGCAAAAATGAATTTCCTTATGAGATACTGCAAAGCAAGACACCGATTCGCTTAACTATTTAAACTGAGAGCACGAAGTCATGTAAGTTAATGAGTTCCGTAAAGTTAAAACCTAAGGAAATTGCTTTCCTGTGAACAACAAACTTTCTAAAGACCAATTAACTCTGCTTCAATTATTATCAATTTAATGCGCTTTAAAAGATATTTACATGCACTTATTATACGGTTTTATTTAGCTTACCCTGTTTTGTTTTGCCTTATTTATTTGGGTCAAATCTAGTAATTGAAATTTAACCCTCTTCCTGTAGACCGATTGATCTGAAATTTTGTACACACCTCTTTTGATGACAATACAATTAAATATAATCTGTACCTGTGTTATTCCAAGTTGGCCCCCCCTACAAAATGGCGGATTACATATTTTGTCACAACTACGTCGATATGGGTATCAAATGATAGGACGATGAAAATTAGAAACTAAAAACTTAAAAATAAAAAAATATATATGTTGAACAGTTTTATTACTAAACGGTTTTGTTATTATTTTAATAAAACCGTTCAAAATTATTTTATTTATCTGCTTACATTGTAATAGCTTTTTTGTGATAATAGCTGAAAAATGAGCAGACTGGCCTGATTGCAAGCTACCAAAGCCAAGTAAGCGTCTGCGATACTAAAGACATTGCCGACCCGTTGTCGACGAAGGAGAAAGCGGAAGACACTCTAGTTTCTGGCCCTCATCCTCATCATAATAACCTATAATTGTCCCACTGGGTCTCTTCTCAGGCTGAAAGAGGGTTTAAGGCCTTAATCCACCACGCTAGCCAAGTGCGTTGGCAGACTTCACACACCTTCGAGAACATTATGGAGACCTCCAGTGTGC